>OMNV01000548.1:0-16976 GCA_900303265.1 Brotula barbata
GTTGGTGTCATGTACCCCTAAAAGGTAGCAATTCTTCAGTGAAAGAATAAAAATGAAAATTCCACAGCATACACTTTCTTCCCGTTTTGTATGCTGTACTTTGGCCAAAAAATAAAAAAGATTATATGTATTTTTGCCCCAGCCCTGTCAGACCCCAGCAGCAGGCTGTCTACACCTCCTCCTCCTCCTGCCATTGCTCTGCCCCTGTTGGAAATGGGCTTCTCCATGCGCCAAATCACTAAAGCCCTTGAGGCCACTGGTGAGTGCCCCCCCCAGCCCTCTGTCTAAATGTTTTTGTGTCTCATTCATCTTATTCCATTTTAGGTGCTATTCTCCACAGAGAAGACGGTCAGGTGGACAGTGCAAGTACAGATGCAAGCAATTAAACTGTCAATTAACCTCAGATATTAATTAATTAATTGCCACGAAGTGTAGAATGTCAACACTGAGTGATTCTTGCGAGAAAAATCGAAATTTACACTTTGGTGTTATAAGTGTACCAGGTAGATGTAGCATGTGTATTTGGAGGCATGCTTTCATTGCTTGCTATTCAAACTGGCCTATTGGTTCCTGCTGTTCAAGGTGCACGAGGTGAGGCAGATGCCCAGAACATCACCGTGCTGGCCATGTGGATGATAGAACATCCATGCACAGAGGACGAGCACGATGACCTTCGGTCCGGAGGCACTGGTGTTGTTGGTGAAGGTTCTGACTCCTCATGTCCAGGTGCAACAGCTTCTGGTGGAGGAGGCAAATCTATGGATAGAGGCACATATCTTTGCTCTCCTGGAGACATAAGTACTGCAGATGCTGCAGATATGGAGGAGGGTTTCAGTGAGAGGTAAATTCGTAGCTCTGAAATATGTGTTAATTTAAATACAAATACATATGGTATCAAAAGTTGTATAACAGTTACATAGTTCATTGTTGCTACACATAGTAAAGATGGATTCATACAGTTGTAAAACTGTAGAACCATTTTGAAAGCTCGAATTTTTTGACTTCCATGGAATCCATACAGAGTAATATTTATGAAAAACAAACAAGCAAAATGTTTGAATTATATCCACCTGTACGTTAATTTAATTGAAACAAAAATATGTAATGCAATAAATATTTAAAAAAAAAAAAATAATAGAGTAGATTTTTTAAATATGTCTATATGTGTAATCTATAGCCCTGAGGGTCTGGAACAGGACAGTGCATCAGGCTCTGGTGGTGCTCCTCTCAGAGGCCGTGCCGCTGTTGGTAGAAAACATCGCTTTGACCTTGCTGCACGCACGCTGCTGGCCCGTGCTGGTGAGAATGTTACACAGATATGTTCTCCTCCCACACTCAGTCTAAATAAAGTTTCCTCTCTTCGTCAACTCACTTCAATCCTTATTTCCTTTGAGCTGGTCTGTACCGCTCAGTCCAGGCTCATCACAGTCAGTCACGTCGGGAGGTCTCAGCCCTGCAGCAGCAACAAGATCCGGGTGCCCTTTATGACTTCAACCTGGATGAAGAGCTGGAGATGGACCTGGACGAGGAGACAATGGAGGCCATGTTCGGTCAGGACCTGGCCAGTGACTCCGACATTCTGGGAATGTGGATCCCGGAGGTACTGGACTGGCCAACATGGGTGTGTGTGACTTTATGCTTCGTCCAGTGGGCTGCCATAACCATTCTGTTCTTTTCCTGCTCTTCATTGCTTGAGTCGCACAGAGTAATGAATATGTGCATGATGAAGTGCAGCATTATTTGTCCAATCTATGAGAACCTCAGAACCTTTGAAGGCTCTCAGCTGTTCTAACTGGCATGACTTGAATGACTAAAGGCCCAGAAAAATTTGGATAACAAGTGGATGAGTGTTGCTCTTAATTACATGTTGCTTGGAAGTCATCTTTAATGCAAATGCTACCATTGATTCATGTTTCAGAAATGTTTCATCGCATGGGTGCTTTACTCATATTCTGAAGTGTAACAACTTTGGCTTTGTGTCTTCTATGGCTGAGTGTTGTTTTATATAAATGGCTGTCTTTATTTATGTGTGTATTCCTCCTCATTTGTAGCATGTATGTGAGACGGAGGAGCGAGACGAGGTGGTGGTATGTGAGTTGTGTGAGGCCAACGTGGCCAACTTCAATCAACACATGAAGAAGAGTCACCCAGGCTGTGGCCGCAGCGCCAACCGGCAAGGATACCGCAGTAACGGCTCCTATGTAGACGGCTGGTTTGGAGGAGAGTGTGGCAGTGGGAACCCATACTACTTGCTCTGCGGTACCTGCAGAGAGAAGTACTTGGCTATCAAAAGCAAGGCCAAAGTACCCATTGTGGAGAGGTGTGCACCCTTGAAATAGAGAGAACTAGTATTGTCTAGTATTATTAGTATTATTATTATTATTATCTAGTATTATTAACTAGTATTATTATTATAGTATTGTAATTATGAATGTCTTTGCCATATAATGAGCTCGCTGTTAGAAGCAATTGCAAATTGCAAAAAATCAGCAAAGGGAAGTGGTGTGTTATTGTAACTTTCATTTGAATATTTGTTATCATTTTGTTTTTGACAATGTACATTTTGATGCATGTTTAAATTTGATAACATGGAGACAGAATCTGTGTATTGATGTGCAGGCAATAAGTTGAACCACTATAGTATTCTGTGATGTCCCGTTTTTGCTACTTACCCCTTACCTATATTGTATGTTATTTTGTTTTGTGGTATACTTAGATACAAAGGCCAGGCTCCAGACCTCCTGGGAAAGCAGGACAGTGTCTATGAAGGTGAAGTGTATAATGAACATGTGATGATCATTAACTATGTGCTATGACTACTTACAATTATACACCTAAGTGTATGCCTTATTTCAAAGTCTTTGTGCGTTGCTTTTTCACTACAGAGGACTGGGATATGCTGGATGTTGACGAAGATGACAAGCTGACAGGAGAGGAAGAGTTTGAGCTTTTGGCTGCCCCTTTGGGTCTAAGTGAGCGTAGAATCATCCCTGAGGCTGTTCAGTTCCCTGACAGTGACCCATTGGGAGCCTCCGTCGCCATGGTGACGGCCACCAATAGTATGGAGGAGACCCTGCTGCAGATAGGTTAGGAGGATTTGTTGTTCAATATTGCTTTCCTTTTCACATTACTTGAGGTGATAAAGAACAGAATTAGTATTTAGTGGAAAGATCAGTGACAGTTACCTTTACCATTTATCTGCAAAACTGGTCTTAATCTTCACTACGAATGTGAGCCGAATGTAGCTGTCAATCAAACTGTCTGGAAAATTGTGATGAACGATTGTACAGAGATGATATCTACATGGGAAACACATTTCCTAAGTAAAAAATATGAGCCATGAGAAACTGTACTGTTAAATGTTAACACTGGTAGTAGCTTTAAGAAAACAAGGGTTTTGCATTAACTCAATGTGTTTTGGGATGTAATGGTGCTAAAGGCTGTGGGTATTCATATTTAGGGTGCCAGAGTTCGGTGGATAAGAGCTCGTCAGGCAGGGTGACACTTGGGGAGCAGGCTGCGGCCCTCCAGAACCCTCATGATCGAGTGATGGCTTTGAGGAGGGTGACAGCAGCAGCTCAGGTACTCCTAGCCCGGACCATGGTAATGAGAGCCCTCTCCCTACTCTCTGTCAGGTAAGCTTCACAGTTATACACATTTAAGTTTTCCTAACATAAAAAAAGATTAGCTTAGTCTATTTACAAACAAATTTATGCAAGTATGTCTTCCTGTCATAGATTATAACACTCTATTTATGTGCCTTGCTCTCTCTTTTGATATTCTGCTCCTTCTTTAATACTCCATCTGGTCTTCTTCCTCTTCCCATTTTTCCTTCCCACTCAGTGGTTCAAGTTGCAGCCTTGCTGCAGGTCTGGAGTCTCTCGGTTTGACGGACATCAGGACTCTTGTCAGACTTATGTGCCTTGCTGCAGCAGGTCGGGCGGGGCTTTCCACCAGTCCTACAGCAGCCTCTGGCCACAGTGACAGGCCCCGTGGAGCCACCAAAGCTAGCAAACCAATTTCTTGTCTGGCTTACCTAAGCACAGCCGTGGGCTGTCTGGCCTCCAACAGTCCCAGTGCTGCCAAACTGCTGGTTCAGCTCTGCACTCAGGTATATATCATAACTGTAATACATATGGCCATCAATTTGCTCAATCATTGATGGAGTACAAAAAGACAAGAAATTGCTATTTTATTTCTTGTCTTTTGGTAATGCATCAATGATCATCTCATAACAGCAGTGCAATCTATCTGATGGCCACAGCATCCTGTTATGCAGTATAACAAAATAAAATCACTGATCCACATGCAAATTTTTAAAAGCTTTGCATTATTGAAGTAAAAGATTTAAACACTCTCTAGCATTCCAATGTGTTTTGTTGCTGTTTCTGTCTTAGTTAATCTGTTGAAATCATTTTTTAATGCACTGAATGTAACTTTTCTTCAGTAGAGTGGAATTCTTTGCTGAAAAACATCAATTGCTTCAAAGGGTAGTTGGGAGTCTTTGGGAAAACATTGCTGTCCCATGTGATTATAACTGCTTTTGCTTATTTTCGGCTAGTGAGGGTTTTTTTCTCAATAACATTACACATGTTCCGTTTGAAAGCAATAATGTATACACAATGTACCTGATTTTATTTGCAGAACCTGATCTCTGCAGCTACAGGCATGAACCTGACCACAGTGGACGACCCCATCCAGAGGAAGTTCTTGCCCAGCTTTCTGCGTGGTGTGGCTGAAGAAAACAAGCTTATCACCTCACCCAATTTTGTTGTCACACAGGCTCTGGTAGCCCTACTGGCTGATAAAGGGGCCAGACTAAGGCCTGCTTATGACAAAGCTGACGTGGAAAAAAGAGGTTTGTAGAATTAGGAGGGCACAAGATAGTGTGGGGCATGTATCAGATGATTCTTATATTTCATTTTTATGTCAGCTTTTTGATTTCTTTATCTCATTCACATCACTCGTTATTGAGACTGGATAACAGTATAACACCAGCGTGAAATAAGCCATTTTCTATATTGAATTGAAGCAATGTATTCATATACCATTTTTGAAACAATTCTAAAAACAAATGACAAGAAATGTCAGAAATTCGTCATATAGTTTGTTTGTGTCCGTAATGTAAAATCAGCTACATAATCATCCTGTTTTTCTTATATTAATGTCAAAAATAAACTTCTTGGCTTTATTTCTTGAAATCAAATTTTCCGTAAAATTGAACAATGAAATCAGTTTTAACTTATGCATTCTTTTATCTGGACTCTTATAATGGGGGCAACCAGTGATTCTAAAATGTAATAAGTTTAATGAGTGTAATGTCAAACCAATATGTTATAATCTTTTTTGCTGTCCTTGGTGTTAATTGGCATAATTCACCAATTAGTATATCTGTCAAGATTATGTGCCACCTAAAGTACGGGCTATTTCTGTGCTATCTTGGTGTTCTTCACTCTTCACCCATAGATCACATTTAGTTTTTTTCTTTGCATTTCATGTTTTCTTGTGTTTCTTTTTGTTGTGTCTGTCACTCACTGGTCAACCTTATCACTTTGTGTTCTATGTCGAGCAGGTCTAATTGCGCATTTGTATGCCCATCCTTCCCATAATCCCTACGCTGTAGGCCCTCTGGAGCTGGCCAATGCTCTGGCGGCTTGCTGCCTCTCCTCCAGACTTTCTTCACAACACCGCCAGTGGGCTGCCCAGCAGCTGGTCCGCACACTGGCTGCCCATGACCGTGACAACAGCCAAAGCCGGCCACAGACCTTTGCCGACATGGCAGGGGACTTGCGAAAGTGTTCCTTCATCAAACTAGAAGCTCACCAGAGCAGGGTTAGTAAGGTAGCATGAGGGGGGTCTGTCCTGTTCAGAATACAACACTCTTATTTATGTTATCCCTTTGTTATCCACTGCTGTTAAATCAATTTGTTTCAGTTTATATGAGCCTGTAAAACCCATATTTTATGTTTTTAGTAGTCTATTGTTGCAGGGATATATTTTCTGTCAGCCACAATGTTATTTCACTAGCCTTTTTTTCCATTCCTCATACCTGTTTTTATTACAAACAGTCTCCTGGCCCCTCCTGTAAAATTGAGTTTTTGAAATTGTGAATTTTGGCAGATGCTCCAAAATCTATTGATATCATGTGATATTTGTGACAATATAATTAATAAAAGTTGTTATTCTTTTTCAGGTTATTACATGTGGTTGGTGCAACAAGAAGGGCCTGTTGGCAACCAGTGGCAATGATGGGACGGTCAGAGTTTGGAATGTAACAAAGAGCCAGTACACACTCCAACAGACCTGCATCTTCAATAAGACGTAAGAATGGAACCATAGTTGGTTTATATTGTAGGCAAAGTTTTCTTATGTAGTACCTTCCTATCATTTGATCATCAGTCTTCCATTTCAAAAAAATATTTTGTATTTTACTGCTTTCTTTTTCTCTTTCTGTTGCAAATATTTTGGATGACGTGTCTGTGAAACACTGTTTACATTATATTTTTTGTTTAATTATCTTGTCATTAGGGATGGTACATCAGAACAAGGCATGACATGCCTGGGATCCCCTGGTGACCCATGTCTATCTCCTCTTGCGTGGAGTATCACTGGAAAATACCTGGCTTCTGCCATGGAGAAAATGGTCAACATCTGGCAAGTTAATGGTAAGCATTATTTTCATTTCAAGCTCCTGTGGGTTTTTCATACCTCTCGCTGTAACAGTATATTATCTTTAACTTGCATTTGAATTTGTTTGAAAATAGTTTTAGTAGAATGTGCATTGTAGTTCTGCTAATGTTACTTGTGTGTGCGATCCACAGAATGTGAATGAGAGGTTGTTAACATTTTACAGCCTGCTTCCATTAAAAATGGATATGCTTCAGAATGGATGTCATCCAATCAATATTTCCTGCCTCTCACCATGCACCCTGCAGCCCACACCATCTGTCCTGGGCTATTTCCAATAGCTTCTGAGGATGAAAGTCAGCAGTCACGTTCCTTTTCACGTGCACATTTGATGTTTTGTGTGTACCTTGTAAATACTTACTGCCCAAGTACATACAAGGTGTTGATACTGTTAAGAATGTATTAGTTATTTCGGGCCATAGTTTAAAAAGTATTATAATGTGTATGAACATGCCACAATGTTATAAAATTAGCAGGATGACAGCAATACACTGTCTGTGACCACCTGTCTGCTCCTCTAAGGTGGTAAGGGCCTTTTGGATGTGCAGCCTCATTGGGTGTCAGCACTGGCTTGGCCAGAAGGAGAGGCAGAGTCCCTGTGGAGTGGAGAACCAAGGGACCTGCTGCTGGTGGGACGCATGGATGGATCTCTGGGACTTATTGAGGTGCTGGATGCCTCCAGCATGCACCGCACGGAACTCGAACACTGTTACAGGAAAGATGGTAGGTTGGCACATTTCTTAATGACTATAGATTATTGTGTGCTAAGTCTTAGTGTCTTTTTGACTGTTTTCTGTAGGTTTCAAATTGTAGATAATTATGTATGTGATGTTTACCCTCCCAGTGGCAGTGATGCACATAGCTTGGTACAGTGAAGACAAGCCTTTTGCAGTTGGCTATACAGATGGCAAGCTACTCATAGGATCCAAAGAACCCTTGGAAAAGGGAGCCATCGTGGTCATTGATGCACACAAGGTAAATCAGCACTACATCATTAAACACCTGGTTATCAAGTGGAATCCAGGTTCTTTGTTCTTTTCTTTTGTAACAGTTTTGACTGAAAAATGCATGAATTTAAAATGGAACAAAATCCTTAATAAAAATACATTTTGCGTAATAGCAAAAATTATTCTCAGAACTTTGCACTGTTTTTCCTAGGAGTCAATCACCAGTATGAAGTGGAGTCCCAATGGTCAAATCTTGCTGACTTGTGCCAAAGAAGAGACTGTGAAGCTGTGGGCTAGTCCCAATGGTCATTCTGATTCAGGGTCTGGTTCTGGCTGGCGGTGTCTTCAAAGTCTCCGACACCCATCCCCGGTTAATGGTGTTGCCTGGTGCAGCCTACCTGGATATGGCTCTAAAGCCCTCAACATGCTAGCTATGTACGTTCTGTAACACTAGACTAGACGACTTTTTGTAGCTGCAGATGGCATCATATTAAGAGGCGTCCACATTATATCTAGGCCTCGCACATAATTCAGCAAATAAAGGTCAATATCTACATATTTTTAAAATGTTTCATATATTCCTGCATCCATTGCTCACCCGACATCCGCTACAACTGATGCTTCATTCTCAGCATAGTGCCTTTTTATTTTTATGTAACATTGCAAGAGTGTTTTAATGAAACCTTTGGTCTGCCATTAATTTATGAAGGAAACAATATTGTTATCCTGACACCATTTAACAGTAAGGGCAACATATTCCCCGAAATAATTTGACATCTGTCAATCTGTTTTTCAGATGCTGCCAAAATGGTCTGGTCTCAGTATGGACTGTTCCTCAAGATATCTCCAAATTCCCAGAATCCTCTTCTTGCGGTTCAGAGGGATGGTGGGAAAATGAAGCAAAATCTAAATTCAGGGTATTTATAACCATTTTGTGAATCTGTCACCTGACTAGGATCAGTCTGAATTTAATTGTGCCTGATAATGTAGAATGGTTGAACTCAGCCAATAGCCTCATTAGCAAGTATGTTTGTGGAAGAGGTTGGATTCCATCAGAATGTAAATGTGTTGCTACTAAATTGGTCACGATGTGTAGCTGCAGGTTTATTTCCAGAGTTAAATTTGTTTAAAATGCTTGTATCCTTCAGTCCATAAAGATAAAATTGAAGACATGCTGATCCCATCATTTATTTTAGCAGGCTTGACTGTCCTTACACACCTTCACTTTGATTATGTTTCAGTCTTCCCGGTGGTCAGAGGAGGGAGCGCACGGCGTCTTTCAGCTTAAAGGCCACATCACCCCTGTAAGGACGCTGGCCTTCAGCCCTGATGGCTTGGCACTGGCATCTGGAGGAGTGGGAGGTCTCATGAACATCTGGTCCCTGCGGGTAATGCATTATGAAAGTGAATGGGAACAACAAGTGTACAGTATATATGATGAAAACATTTTTTCAAATTTTAAATCTTACAATTTTGACGTTTACATGCAAAACTTGTGATAAGCAACCATTAAAGTGAAAAATACATAAATACAAATTCAGATCTTGCTGATAGCTTTTATAGTTTTTGGCCAGACTACTGTGAACTGTAACATTAAATACATTTTCATTCAAGTCACTATGTGCTTTTGTGTGTTTATTCAACAGGATGGGTCAGTGCTTCAAACAGTAGTAGCAGGTTCAGGGGCAATCCAGAACATAGTCTGGATCCCAGATGTGGGCGTTGCTGTCTGCTCCAACAGGTCAAAGGTCAGTGACACAGATGCTTCTTCTTACCATTTTTTTAAATGTCAGGAGCTCACATTTTCCATGATCCCTGCCCCTTTACTGAAATAAAGTTAACATTTATTTATTCTCTGGTCTGCTTCATTCGTGGTTGAATGTCGGATCCACTCTGTAGGACGTGCTGGTTGTAAACTGCTCCAAAGAGTTCATGGCCTCCAACCATGTGCTGGCCACTTGCCGCACGGCTCTGAAGAAGCAGGGTGTTGTTGGTCTTAACATAGCACCCTGTATGAGGGCCTTTTTAGAGAGACTTCCCGTCATGTTACAGGAGCAGTATGCCTATGAGAAGGTAAAGCAATATTTCAGGAAATGCTTTTGTTATGTTGCCTGAATGAATAAAGAAGTAACTTGTATAAAGTAAAACTCCCATGTTTCTTTAGTTGTAGGTTCACAGGGAAAGGCCACCTGAAACACAGACCATTTTGTATTTACATGTGTTATATCTCTCGTCAAATAACTGAAGATATTGACAAATATAATGGTTGACCCACAGAAAAATGTTACAACAAAATTGTTTATTACAACACGTACATACAAAGGACCTACTCTAATTCACCAAGCATCACAGAGTAATCACATTTAACAGTATTCGAGCATCAGAAGATGGATTGTACACTGATGTTGCTATCTCTTTCCCTATTCCAGCCCCATGTTGTGTGTGGGGAGCAGCTGGTTCATAGCCCATACATGCAGTGCCTAGCTTCATTGGCTGTGGGTCTCCAACTGGACCAGCTCCTGTGCCGTCCCCCTGTGCCACCTCACCTCCGTCACTGCCCACTGGAGTCTGGCACAGCCATCTGGAGTGCCAGTGAGTGGGCTTGGCTCGATTGCTTCTCTACAACTGTCAAGGCAGCTGAAGCTCTGGCACGGGGTGTCACCTTCCCTGAGTCCTTCTCTGTTCCTGATCTGGAGCCTGTGCCCAAAGATGAAATGGCTCTACTCATGGTGAGGAAATGCTGGAATATTACTGTTAAAGTATGTTGTCACATGAAATTTACACCTTTGAAGCATAGAAAAAAAGAACAGCCTTTGCACTTTGCCTTTTCAGGATAACAGTAAATGGGTGTCAGGTATGGATGAACAAATCATGTCCTGGGCCACCACCCGACCAGAGGTAATTAAGACAGATTTGATCGACTTAAGTTATTATTTGTTGCTACTAAATGGTTTGTACGTGTTCATTTTATCCATGAACTGGTCATAATAGTTCCTCACGTAACTTGTCTAGTCGTTTAAAACCAGAGCTTCTTGCGATAAGTGTTTTGTATCGTTTCAGGACTGGCACCTTGGTGGAAAGTGTGATGTGTATTTGTGGGGAGCTGGCCGTCATGGCCAGTTGGCAGAGGCCGGCAGAAACATCCTAGTGCCAACCACGGCTCCTTCGTTCTCTCAGGCACAGCAGGTACATGAATACAAATCACAGAAACTTAGATGGCAGCCTGTAGTCACACTCACTGCGTCAAGTATGATGAAATATACTTCCAACTACACAGATCACCAGTTACCTTTGTATTTGAAGCACATGGATGATTAAGCAGTTCAATATATCATCCCTGATGTGTTGGATTATGATCTCTGCTCCCATATACAAATAACCCATCTGCTCTTCATTTCATGCATCTGTATCTCCCATTAATCTACGTCTCACCATCTCTCCTGCATTAGGTGGTTTGTGGGCAGAACTGTACATTTGTTATTCAGCCTAATGGGACTGTTTTGGCCTGTGGGGAAGGAAGTTATGGTCGTTTGGGGCAGGGCAATTCTGACGACCTGCACGTTCTTACCGTCATCTCAGCTCTTCAAGGTGCCACTGCAAAAACATTTTCTCACATATTATTTGTAGATACTTAATGTTGCTAAAAACATTTGTTGATTTCACTTTTACCAACAAAGCATCTCTTGCTAATTCCTAACTGTGCTGGTTGCCCCTCTGTCCCTCAGGTTTTGTAGTAACCCAACTGGTGACATCATGTGGCAGTGACGGCCACTCTATGGCTCTGACTGAGAGTGGCGAGGTTTTTAGCTGGGGGGATGGGGATTATGGCAAACTGGGCCATGGGAATAGTGACCGCCAGCGCCGCCCCCGGCAGATTGAAGCACTGCAAGGAGAGGAGGTGGTGCAGGTTGGTGTTTGCCTTGCATTTGCGAAGACCATCCATACTGTAAATTCTGATTCATTCAATTGTTTTGGAATAGTAATGATCACAACATTTGTTCTAACACAAGAATGTAAAAGTTTGGTACACATTTATGCAAGTTGTGGCAAATACAATTCTTATAACATATTCAGAAATTAGGTCATTTTACATCATTTAAACTACCACCAATTTTTGTGATATCTTTAGCATTTCTTGTAACTTATTTTACTTTTGCTCCCTTGTTGTGGTTCTTGTTTTAGTCTCACACATCACCTTGTAACATCACCTTTTTTATTGCAATGTCTGTCCATTTCTTTGATTTTCATTTTCTCTCACCTTTTCGCTTATTTTTTTCTCCTCTAGATGTCCTGTGGGTTCAAACATTCTGCAGTGGTCACAGCTGATGGGAAGCTTTTCACTTTTGGTAATGGTGATTATGGCAGACTCGGTCTTGGAAATACGTCCAACAAAAAACTACCAGAAAAAGTCACAGCTCTGGAGGGCTACCAGGTTGGACAGGTAAGAGGGTTAAAAAAGGATATAAAACATTACAGTTGTAATTAATCAAGCATAATTATTTGGAAATTGCAGAAATATCTGCAACACAAAAGTGTTTCAGAAATTTTCTTTTCTTCTGGCAGAAATGGCGTTTCTGTAGAATGAAGCATTGATTTGTAAAACATTCGTCAGGTTCTAGTTTTCTAGCAGAAATAATGGCCGCTGCTCAGAGGTTATGTTGATGTGTTCCCTCCTCAGGTGGCTTGTGGTTTGAACCACACTTTAGTCGTTTCTGCTGATGGAATGATGGTGTGGGCTTTCGGTGATGGAGACTACGGAAAATTGGGACTTGGCAATTCCACAGCCAAGTCCTCGCCTCAGGTATGTGTGGTCTGGTACTTATTTTGAGCAGACTGAAGTTAAGATGTTCACCTTGCGGACTGCTCTGGGTGTTTTGGAGCTTCGTAATGTACGATTTAACTTACATGTTTAATTTTCCAGAAAGTGGATGTACTTTGTGGAATCGGCATCAAAAAGGTGGCGTGTGGAACACAGTTCTCTGTTGCTCTCACCAAAGATGGCAAAGTGTTCACATTTGGCCAAGGTACCTAATGCTTCAGCAAAAGCCACATTCACCTTTGAACTAATAATGAATACAACAGTGATCAAATTAATAATAACTTCAACAGAGAAGCAATGAATATTTTCATATTCATACATTCACAGTCTAATTTCAATTCCTCATCTGCTTGCAGACCGGCTTATCGGTTTACCAGAGGGCCGAGCCAGGAACCACAACCGTCCACAGCAGGTGCCAGCCCTGTCAGGGATCCATATCCAGGATGTTGCTGTAGGGGCTGAACACACACTGGTGCTCTCTGCTGCTGGCGATGTTTACACCTGGGGCAGTAACTCAGAGGGACAGGTAACCTCCTGACACACACGGAGAAACCTTAGGAAGGCTGTCAGTCAGTTTGTATAATGTTACTGACAGCAATACAGGGGACAGCACAAGCAAACTCTCCATAACAACATAGTCAGAATCAAAAAATAGCATTTAAAACCTTTTGAAACAGTTAACTACAGGCAGACATTCCAATTGAATTACACTCTGCACACATCTACATTCTCTATTATCATGGATTTTTCTTTCTAAAGATCACATTTTAATGCAAGATGCAAATGTAGCATACATGAATAACACTGAACACTCAATTCTGATTAGCTGTACCTTTGTTGTTCAGTTGGGTTTGAGCCACACCAACCATATAAGAGAACCAACACTGGTGACTGCGCTGCAGGGCAAAAATATCCATCAGATCTCTGCTGGACGCTGCCACAGTGCTGCATGGACGGCTCCCTCTGCACCACCCAGAGCTCCAGGTTAAGACACACCACACACACACACACACACTCCTCTCTGCCAAGTCATTGGTATCTGTTGAGCTGATATTTTATCCAAGGCATCAAATTTCATGCGGTACTGCTGTGACATGAAGTAAATAGCAAAGTGAGGCACAACACATTGTTGTCAAAGGAGATACTGCCATTCTCTTGTTAACACAGTTCAATAAAAACAATTAGATACAGTTTAGAAAACTGCATTAAACAGGTGCATGTTTTTAAAAGGCCCAGTATTCTATGATTTAAACATGACAAAGATTCAATGCTTCTCTACACTGTTTACACTTTATATAATGTACAAAATGCTGATTGTATTTGCTAAGACAAAGTTGCATTTGAGTGTAGATTAAAAAGTTATTATGACATGAAGTTGAACCTGCAAATTCATTCTCCTTCTGGATTGACTCCTTTGTCCTTCTCATTTTCTTTCTTCCTCCATGTTTCTTGTGATGCGCCTGACTTCCACCCTCCTTCCCTCATTCTTTATCGGTCTGTCTCTTCAGGTTCATCAGTGCCTCTCCAACTGGGTCTGCCCATGGCAGTGCCTCCTCAGTACAACGGGCTCAAGGAGGTGAGCATCGAGTCAGTAAGGGCCCGTCTACGACTTCTCTACCACTTCTCTGACCTCATGTACTCCTCATGGAGACTGCTCAATCTCAGCCCCAACAACCAGGTATGCATCGAATCCACACAAACAAATAATACTAAAGAGTAATGTTGCTCAGTATATCCTTGTTTTGCGACATTTTCAACAACAGAATGTGAACACCAGAGGTTTTGGCCTGATGACATCAATGTTGAGAACTGAATGATGATAAACTTTATTCTAATTTCCAGAGCTATACCTCCCACTACAATGCTGGTATCTGGGGAATTGTCCAAGGCCAGTTGAGGCCCCTGTTGGCTCCAAGAGTCTACACTTTGCCCATGGTTCGCTCAATAGGAAAGACCATGGTGCAAGGCAAGAATTACGGTCCCCAGATCACAGTGAAACGGATCTCCACACGGTCAGTACGATTCTGGACATGAACAGAAAAAGCAGAAAAGTTCAAATGACAAATCTATTCCAACATAAGTATGGCAGAATTAACCAACACTTTGCCAAGTGTGTGCTCATGAGTTTTTGGGGTTTACATTTTTTTGTGGCTGACATTGTTACTTATGATACCCATTTCACCTGTGGGTTCTTGCTTTTTCCAGGGGGCGGAAGTGTAAACCTATCTTCGTGCAGATTGCCCGGCAGGTTGTGAAGCTGAATGCCTCAGACCTGCGACTGCCCTCAAGGGCCTGGAAGGTCAAACTGGTGGGAGAGGGTGCCGACGATGCAGGCGGTGTGTTCGATGACACCATCACAGAGATGTGTCAGGTACAAACAGATCAGTCGTTTATTCTCTGTCGCTCCAACGTGTGTATTTGAACTAACAGGTGACAGTTACATCTAGGTTTTGGTCTGTTTGCGCATTTGTATTTACCCTTTCTTTCTTTGATTGATGACATGTACATATCATTGATGTAAATGAGACCAAATAAATGATAACAGTTTTATTTTCATACCCTTATGTTTATAGGAGTTGGAGACAGGGGTGGTTGACTTACTCATCCCCTCTCCTAATGCCACAGCAGAGGTTGGCTACAATAGAGACAGGTGAGGACCACCCTGTCCACTTTATTTTTGATCGAAATGTTTTTGTTACTTTTCCATTTGTACAAGTTGGTCTTTTGAGAAATCTCTCACACAACGTTTTTGTCTGTGTTCAAATTTAGCCCTGTCAAGAGTAATCCGTAAGGTTAAATAATCCTCAGTGTTGTCATGTAAAGCAGTTAAGCGTCATGTCTCCCTTGATTTTCTCAGATTCCTGTTCAATCCCTCTGCGTGCCTGGATGAGCATATGCTCCAGTTTAAGTTCCTGGGCATCCTGATGGGTGTGGCCATCCGCACTAAGAAGCCTCTGGACCTGCACCTAGCGCCCCTGGTGTGGAAACAGCTGTGCTGCATCCCCCTATTACTGGAGGATTTGGAGGAAGTGGACCTCCTCTATGTGCAGACGCTGAAAAGCATTCTTCACATTGAAGACAGCGGCATCACCGAGGATAATTTCCATGAGGTGGGAAACAGACTGAAGTGAATAGTTTTGGTTTAATGGCTATGATTTTTATAAGGAGGCTAGTAGTCGCTGACCTGAAAAACATGGAAAAAGACGTTTGGTGCAGCATTTTAACACAGCTGTATGAAAATTGCATTTGCAATAGTATAGGAATTTGAATTAACATTTATTTTTGTAGCTGCAATATAATATTTATGTAACAATATACATATTATATATATCTACAAAGGTTAGTATCTGTCAATGACAGAACCCCGAACATCATAAGCTTCACAAAAGAACATTATTTTCAGAACAATTCAGAACTGATGTGTTTATATGTAATGTCTACACCAAAAAATGGTAAGTAAAATGCAGTAATTTAGATAGAACAGAAAACATAAGCAAGTGTGTCTGTGTGCTATATGTCTGTCACAAATAAGGTACGACAGCCTGGACTAAATGTTTGATCAATTCATGTCTGTCTTTGGTTTTATCAGGTTGGAAACTTTTGTCCAAAAGCCTTATTCTTCCTACATAATGCTGAGTAGTAAATACCAGTTAAACACAGACAACGCCCTTTAATGTCCTCTTGTCAGTGTCCAGTGCTCTGTATTTAGGCTTAAGCTTCATGCCGACAGTACAGTAAGGAGTTTTAAAACCCAGCAATAACAGTCTCATGGGATGACTGGTAATTGTTTTGACAATGTGAACGTCATGTGTGTTTCTCTTGGGCCATGTGAACGTACGTTTTTTTAGAATCACACGCATCCTAGTAAGCCCTCTGATCAAGGCTGCTTTTATTCCAATAATCTGACTTCATCACAGCAAAGCCCAAACAAACTCCAAATGATGTCAGACGCCATCATCTTACCGCTCCCACTGAAAGGTAACAGAAACCAACACTGACTGTCACGTGTTAAACAGATGACAGCGTTATACTTGAACAAACAAAATTTGCTCTGAACCTGGGTTCACACTCCTGACTGCAGTTGGGCTGAATAAAAACCAACAGAGTAGTTACAGCCAGTTTAAGCATTGTGAAAGCTTGATGTAAGCCTGCTGTGGCTGTGGATAAGCATTCAAACGCCAGCACTGAGAGCTGGAACTCAGCTCTGGATTAGAGGCTGATTTGTCTCTTTTGCCCCACTCTGATACACATTGTTTCGCTCACACCGCTGATAAAAGCTCAGCACATCCGTGGTCCTGTCCATTACTGATACCACGGCTCAGACACAGACCACACACCCCTCCCTTCTCACACAAAACCACAGAAGGGCTGGCTGGAAACAGAGAGGGCTAATGTGTACCGGAGCCCCTCTTCTGTCCAAACAACCTCATACAACCCCTGCACTGTAAAGCCAAGGCCTGCTGGAATGCCAGAGCCACTGTTGATGCAGCATATCCTGCCCAGGGAAGACTTGGCCATGCTCC
>OMNV01000548.1:27635-114439 GCA_900303265.1 Brotula barbata
TAATTTTGCAGACATTCCTTTTTAAGTATTTCATATAGTCTGTGTAATGATACATCTGGTATCAAGCTTTATCCTTACAAAAAGAAATTCAAACCACCATGGCAGCCTTTCATCATTGGACCCGTGTAAGGACAGGACCAAAGTTTGGAAACTATTTGCCACCTTCACACACATTTCCTGCTCTAACATGTGGTGCAGGGATGTCTGTATGCATGCGGCAGCTGCTGTGAACCCAGATCTCACTAACATTGAGGCACCAGACTGTCTTTGATCTGCCTTTTATCCCTGAATCAGTCTCAGGTTAAAAGGAAGTTAAGGCCTTTCATCCATGTTTTTGGAATTTTCTGTGCAGTCAGTTATTCAAACCCAATTGTTGCTAAATTAATATGTGTTAATTGAAAGGATAAAGGGGATCAAGGGAAACTGATAATGTCATTTTGAGTTCAAACTTATTCATACATTAATTTCTTTATACATGCACAGTGTTCATTGTGTGTCTCGTGTGTCTGTGCTGTTATACAGTGAGCAGAGCCATCCAGGGGCAGAGTGAAATCAGAGCTGGGACTCCACACTTACGTTCAGAGTACCTGCCTGACCTCAGGCCTCGCAGGATGGATGACAGCGGCTGGATGTAGCACTGCAGCTCCATGCACTGTGTGGAACAGATAATTGTGTTACTCATTCGCCGTATCAGTGGTGCACAACGTAACGCGCTTTCTAAAAGCCCCTTAAGTGCAGTGGAGCATTACTTATTGCTTTCCTAAAACTGGACACCAGATTACATAAGCCATATAATCACCTGCACCTCAGTTAATTGAATAATGAGAATTGCATGTCTGCATTAGAGTTTATGGGAATTTAAGCCAAATACAATGTATTGCTGCACCAAACGTTTTCCTTTCTCATTTTGCCATTCATTTTGATTTAGGTCTCTGTGGCTCAACATCCATTTACTTCCTTCTGATGCCATTAGTCCTGTATTAACACTCCACAGGCTTCTTATTTCAATAAAGTTGCCTTTAATACCTGACTGAAGTTAATGCAGAAACCGATAGCCATCAACTTCACACGTGGCTGTTCAAGCTGTTGCACTGCCACCTTCATCTGTGAGCTTCACTTTACATCTTCTCTTACAAGAGACACACGAGACCCTGAAAACTGGCACCTCCAGATTCACTTACACTGTGAGACACCACCGGTCTGAGCTTCAGTGTGCTTCAGGAGTTTTCCTGTCTCGTACTTTTTACTTTTCACTTTTATTACCTGCCTCATGCAGTTCGACTTACGTTACATTTTCCAGATTACTTATTGACAACAACCATGCAGACATGAGCTCACTGCTTCTCTAAAGCCTGGCTCATGTTCTAAGATTTTTCAACAGATGCTGACAATGTGAGCCGTACGAACACCAAGATAAATTTCATTGTTTCTGTTACATCATGCACTAAGACATTTCATTCAAACCCAACTGTCAAGACTGTAAACCATGCAAAATCTCTTCAAAGATGACTTAAGAGCAAACCAACAGGAAGGGTGATGGCAGGAACAACTGTCCATACTAGTTATTTTACATTTCTGAGTTGAAAAAACAATGAAGACGCATGTTTCACACAAGCTCACATTGTTATTGTGCACATCATAGCTTCCGTTTCAGTCAATTTCAGGCTTTTGATACACTATCGGCCTCTCATGTCATACTGCAGTCTCGCAGTTTCCCCCGACTTCGAGGGCTGTCACTTTTTAGCAAAATTCAAATACACGTTTGAACGTGTGAAAACAATATTCAATCTGTAATTTCCGGTTCAAAATCAGCATTTACAGTCTTCAAGTGCGACAGACCGTCTGAAGTAGTTTGCCTTGGGATCCAGTAGATGGCGCTCTAAAAACTCACAATGAGCTTGACCTATTGCATGCCCTGCTGACCTATCAGTAAATTCAACTACTTATTTTATGTCGTTTGCAATGACAAAATGGAGGAGGAGCAACCAAACCGTCCTTACCGGACAAACACAAGACAAAATCACTTGAGAAGCAGTATGAGCGAGTATTTTGGTTTGTTCACCGTAACAAACAAAGACGAGGCCCTGTTGTCTTTACAAAAAGCAGCTGCTGCCTTTTCTTCACACTGCATTGAAACTGCATTGTTTGGAAAAATCCAATATCATCATCATCAAAGACTGTAGATTTAATTTGCTCGACTTTGTGTATGTGATCTACATTGTGTGACAATGTCCACCATAGATGTACAGGCTTAGGGGAATAAATGTCTTCAGGTATCTTGTCAGTCAGCATATACAGCTGTCAGACCAACAGGACAAACAACAGAAAAGCTGCCAATCATCACACTGGATAAGCTGGAATATTTCCTGTTTTAAAACAAGAAAAATTACTTAAAATCTGACTGATCTCTTTTTTGCACACTCAAATTTTAATTTAAATACATCAGTACTGACAAACTGCTGACATTTAATGTTGATGTTTCATATTTCTGTAACGTGGTCTATGAATACATTTGATTGCTGTTCACGCAGAAGGCTACGTGGTGTTGTGTTTACAATGGAGACCCCAACGCAACAACAAATATTGTCAGATTTTAAAGGCAGATTGTGACATATAACTGTGCTAAAATGTTATTTAAGGTCAAGATTTCCTTTAAAACATTATGTGCAGGACATTAAAGAACTGTGTGTGCATAAGTGGTTGTGCATGTGTGCGTGTTTGTGCGTGTGTATCTTCCACTCACCTTTTGCGAGAATAGTTCGTTTTCGGTCTCTGGATGAGGCTTTTCACAGAGTTCATCCGAACCAGGGCTGTGCACCCTCTTCCTCACTGAATGACACCTTGATGCCTTGTCTTTACAAACACGGGTATATCCCTGCAATGGGGTGGTCGCTAGTGCCTCTGTTGAACCCGGGGACTCAGTGCTGCCCCCACAGCCCTCT
This sequence comes from Brotula barbata, assembly GCA_900303265.1. Lineage (NCBI taxonomy): Eukaryota > Metazoa > Chordata > Actinopteri > Ophidiiformes > Ophidiidae > Brotula > Brotula barbata. Next base: position 30,578 of record OMNV01000548.1, read on the forward strand.
CCATTTATGCAGTCATGGAAGTCACGTATCCTGAGAGTCAGTTCAGCGTCAATGCATTTTCTAGGAGACTCCATTAACCGTGTGGTTGATGATGGCGGTGGCTGTGCCTCTGAGTGTTGAGGACTTCTCGTTGGGCTTAGACAGTCCTCCTCATCGCTGGCAAGCCAGTCAATGGAATCATCAGAATCCGAGGTTGACATGGTTAACTTCAGAGTTATAACCAGCAGAGACCTGTCCCTGGCAAAAAAGGTTAGAAAAGCTTGTCAGAAATCTAGATTCTAAATTCATAATTTAGAGTGTACATAAAGATCTCACAATGAAATGAAAGATGGAAAAAAAGTATATTTAAGTACAATCTTGTTTTAATTAATAATATAAACTGAACACCTGTAGTGATCTGTGCCATGACATGAATTTGTTCATTGCGTTAATACTGATACATCACTGAGTGTCAGTGTGACTTTGTGCATATTATCCTGAACAGCTGCACAATAAATCCACCTCTACATATGTTAGACAGCACTAAAAGACCATTATGAGTTGTCTCGGTCTACTTGTTTGCCCATGTAAACTTTAATAATGGCAAAAAAGTACCCAATGTTCCTTGGGAGGAAAGTGCAGAAGATGATTTTCCCAAATCAGACTCCAGCAGTAAGAGGATATGTTTCACAGAGTACTCCATTTCGGGGTTCCTATCAGGATGTAATGTTTGGGATTTTTTTTTTTTTTACCCATTATAGCTTCCATGCCAATATGCAAAGTCAATTCATTACATTCCTTTGTTTGCCCAGTACATGTAATTTAACTGGAATGCAAAAGCAAATATATCAAGTAAGCAAACATATGTGCAGAATGCTACAGCACTGACATGTTCCAGTGAATCAACTTAAAATCATATGATTTAAGTTTGTGACCCAAAACAAACCAATGTTGATATTTTGTTTTAACATGCGTGTAAAATTACTGACAGTCAGAACTCATTTTCCAACGGTTTTTCTTTTATGCTACCTCTTTATTGCTGTGTACACTGAGTACTAGTTTCAAGGTGATAAAAGTTTGCATAAATTACCATGCAGCAACTGCCATCCTGCCGTTTCTAGCATAAAATAACACACGCATCTTATGGAAGAAAAATGACATACTGTGATATTGTTACTGTCCAAAGGATATCCTTTTTACGGTTAGCTACATCAACCAGGTCTGGTTAAAAGTATATTTGTTGAGGTTATCCATTTAGCCTGAATCTGATCGTTTATTATGCAAGGGCCATTTTATGGTTAATTGAGGCAGAAACCCCATTTTAATTCCAAAGGCTTCCCTAACTTTTTCTTGTATCTGTCCAGACAAACAGATTAACACTCCTCTGCCTTTAGAAATGGGCCGGTCTGCAAACATTATGTAAGACAAATCCAAACACATGGACGTGTTTCCAGTTCACATGCACACACGGCGCCGAGACAAGTGACAATTGTAAGACCTATAAATACTCAAATCTTCTCCACTCCACATTCTAAATCCATACAGGAGCATTTAAACCCAGAAATACAAACATGAATTAGGTGTAATTAAAGAAACGCGATACATACGGGAGATATTTTCACAAACACAGAGGAAATTCATCTGACCTGCAACGTTCAAATCGCAAAAATCATCCCAAAAACCTTCCGTGTGTCCGCAGTGTCCCACTGAGAACCGAGCGTCGCTCATAATATTTATGGGGAACGGTCAGAATAATCCAGGTGAGGAGCGAGGAGGTGAACGGAGGAGAGGAGGGACACAACAGCGGTACAGCAGCCGGTCAGAAGCGTCACTTACCAGAAGTGAAGCGTCGGTTTCCCGTCCTGCTCGGTGAGCTGAGGACATGCAGCGACTCTTTGCGCGCGCGTATGAGTGCGATTGTGTGTGGGGTGGGGGGGGGCACACGCGCATGACGTGAATAGAGACAGGACCAGCCAGCGCGTGCAGCTTTTCCGCGTCAACGTGTTCGGGAAGGGCGGAGCACAAATACACGATTCCGCTCCTCCAATGTGTGCGTGTGTATGTGGGTGCACGAGAGCGAGAGCATTCCACAAACGTGCGCAACAGCACCAGACAAACATACAAAGTCAGTTACATCAACGGAAAACACATTAAAGAAAAGGAAATACCCACGTGATCACGGCGTGTAAAACAATTGTCGTGCGTCATCGGGTGCCTGCCCTCAATTAAACTCTGCCGTACAGGCAACGCAACACGTGACGAGTGGAACTACTAATTAATGGTGCATTTACTGCATATCGGAAAAACGACTATTTACTCAAAATTCCTAATGATCTTGTCATCAAGCGGCAATAACAAGGCAACGCTAGATATGGAGAGTGGCCCAATGGCTTCGGTGCCCAAAAAAGATATTTTACTTGAGCAGTATCCAAAAGGCTACGTGCACCCTAAATGTTGTAATGCAGATGAAAGTCTAATTCTAATGATTTAAATCAATTTGATCACTTTACTGTGTGGAATTTCACACACTATGTCCATCGTCCTCGCTAAAAATCTTGAGATAGTAATAAAATTAAAAAAACAAAACACTACTGTTTACCCCAAAAAATCGCATTAATATCATAATTAATCACATTAAATATCATATGCTGTACACCATAATGCGATTGAAATTGTCAGTAATCAAAGTATGATTATACTGAATAACAGACTAAGACTATGATAGGGTAATTTGATTTATTCAATTAATTTATTGATGAGATTTACACACACCTCTGCATCCTCAATACCAGGCTTTTGCTGCAATTATTCATAAATACAGTACTGTCAGAATTGTAGAATCCTATGAATTACATCCATGGATATGTCATTTTTGCATTTTGGCCTTAATCGCAGAAAAACATAATGTTATTGAGTGTATGTAAATGTTCTGTGCAATCAAGTTTAAACATAGTGGGGTCACGCCATTATTGTCTTGTTTGTTGTTAACAGAAGGAGTGTGAAGAAATCTAAAATGAATCTCAAATGGAAGACATGACAGTCAGGTTTGGAAGAATCTTCTAGATCTATCTAATATAATTTTTCTTCACTGTAGCGCAGTGATTGGCCTTACAGATCTTGACACTCTTTTCTACAAAATTCCTGTTATAATTTGAAAACGTTGGAAACAAGTGTAAATATCATTTGTTTAACTTTCAGGACACACTAACAGACAAAATAACTTGTCAAGAATCCTTAGGATTGTTGTGATTCTTGGAGTAATCAAGTCCACCTTTGTTTGCTTATATTATTTGAGGATATTCCTGAGTCAACCGTCAAATCCCCTTTTCAGATTTGTTTCTAAGAGTGAATCATCTTGAGATTTGATCGGAATGCTGTTTTGCAGTGTAACTCTGCTCCTAATCTGCTATGAGTCTGTCTGTAACTCCTCTTGCCTAGCCGATGACTTGCACTTCCACTGAGCTTAAGACCACAGAAACCACAATTCTTCATGCATGTCACATCCTGTTAGTGATAACATTATCCCGGATAAGAAGGGAAATCATGATCCCTGTTTCCAACAATGGCCCTATACATTCAGGCATTCATTGTGCTATAATAAACAATGGGGTTCATTTTTTGGTGCTTTGAATAGCCATGTCTAGCTGAATTCAATGCAAAAATTAACATTTTGTAATGTGGGGATGATTTCATATCAAAGTTCACGGATTCTACTCCAAATCTATCACAACCAATGTTTTCATATAATCTTCTTCATATTTAGTAATTCTTTGCCTCATTTTAAACTTTCATGTTAAATTCTTTTCACATAAATACCCCAAAATCACCCGTGCCATATTTATACGTGTTTTGGATCAAGTGAGGAATAGCTGAAAACCACATTTACCTAAATATAAACCTCATTCACATAATAAAGAGCTTTCCGCTGCTGCTGCTGCTGCTGTTGTCCTGCAGCATGTGATAGATGAAAGGTTGGCAATCAATGTTTTCCCATGTCTAATGACCCACACTAAGTGAAGCCGTGTTTGAGTTTAACCCAAGAGGGAAACAAACAAATGCATCTCTGTGTGTGTATCTGAGTGCATGTGTTTAGCTTTCTGAAGTCAGGCTTGACAAGCCTAGTTGGGTTTTTGGGGATTTTACCTGTGTGTGTGTGTGTGTGTGTGTGTGAGAGAGAGATGTGTTAACAGTGACATGACACTGTTTTCACAGCGTTTGCTGTGAGAGAGATTTTAAACAATGGGTAATTTTGTTGAACTGATGTAGTGATGACCAAGCACAGAAAATATTATGAACTGCACAACCGTTGATTGATAAGTTCCCAGCCCGACACACAGGGATGTGAGCAAAGTCAGCAATCCTTGATGCTCCACAAAGTATCAACACAACTGAGTAGCTTATTGCCAATACAAAATGCAATCACCCTAAACAGGACTCTCAGAGGATTCATAATCACAGATCAAGGCGGTGAAGACAAGATAAAGCTTTTCTGCTTCTATTTTGGAAGAAAACTTGGAAGAAACTTTATGAAGCTGAACCAGACTAGTTCTCGCAGTCAATGTGGATGAGATCTGCATCACTTCTAACTAGAGTCAAAACAACAGTAAAAAAGAAGAAGGCCTGATGTGTCCCATCAGCAGGAAGAGTGGTGGCATCTGTGCTTGGAATGTTGAGAGTTTTATTACGACAGGTTAGCTCCAATACCGCCAGATGATTACTGGAGCATATAACACTGAACTCCCAAAAAACTGAAGAAACATGTGGGAAGCTGAGCAAAGTAAGCTCCTTTTTCATTCAGGATAGGAGGAGCAGATGTTGCATCAGACATTCACCTCTTTTGATACATTTTATCTGGAAGTCATTTGAACCCCAAACATCAGCCTTGGAGTATTTCCTAACTGTCGGCTGGTGGGCTCCGAACTTATCAATCAACCTTTGTATGTTGAGATAGCTTGGAAGAGCATCTCCATTCTGTGGTCTATACATGAAAAGTTGATGCCAAACATTACTGACCCTAGTTTGTCAACAAATGTTTCATGTTTCATTAGCTGAGCTTCATGAGCACTTCATTTATATTATATGATACAAAGCGGAAGATCACAGATTTAAACCGTGCCAGCCAGTAAACACAGCAGTAGCAAAATGGTATTGGACAAGTGGCAGCAGTAGTATGTTACAGTATAACAGTAGTAGTAGTAGTAGTAAGAGTAACTGTGTTCATTAACATATCTGTAGTCTGTGTTCAGTAGTAGTCCTGTCAGTTCTTTTGAACAGAGAAAACATTAGCAGAAGTAACAGTAGCTACAGCAGTAGTACTACTGCTGGTACTGTAGTAACCTTTGTCAGTGTGGTGTGAGACAGCACAGCTCCACCCTGTTGCAGCTAGGGTTTGGTCGCTTGTGTAACTCTCTGATCTGCTGTTCACAAGCCTCACATGGTTCCATCTTTAATGTTTGTATGTCCGTATGTGTGTGTGTTCTGTGTTTTCACTGCGAACACGTGACTCCAGATATATTTCACAGTTACATAACTCATCATCAGCGCTCTCTCTCTCTCTGGCTGTCTCTCTCTCTCTACAGTAAAAATTCAAATCCACAGACACGATCATAGTAATACCTGAATATCTGACTGTAAACTTTGGCACTCATTTAAGAAAAATATATTGCAGTAATTTGAACGTACTCTAAAATGTATTTTGAAGACGCATTGTACAGATTATAAAAGCTAAGAGAACACATTGCATAAACCTCCTTAAAGCATCTTTTATTCTATATTTCTAAATTTCCTCCCCACCATGACAGATGGAGCATCTTAGAGACCCATTATATTTATGCAATCTAAAATGCTCCTCAAAAGCCTGAAGTGGCCTTGACTTTGTCCTTTCCACGACTGACAGATTGAAATGATCAACACTACAACAAGTGAAAACAAAAATGAAAAGTAAGATAACTAAATGACTTTTCCACCCCACTGTGTGTATCACTTATCAATCACAACTATTACACGTGGCTATCGTTACTCTAAAAATATGAATTTAAGGCTCAACATATGCAAAATAAACCTAACATTCTTTAGAAAGTATGTCACAATTGGCACTTTTTCCACTGTCAATATGACAACTACTGCTTGGCTACTACCACTGTTTATATTACTACTTTACAATGGCTCCTCTGGCTGCTGCATAGACGGAATGTCTCCTCAGAAGTGTAAATTTGAGCATAGCTGCAAAACAGACCGTGTGAGTATTGTCTGACTCATGATCAAGTCGAATCCCAGTCACAAACGAGCCAGTTGCAAATGCAATCTGGATTTGTGCAGCTGGGACACATTCGAGAGGTAAAAATCTGCGTAGAAGTGGAAAACATCACAATCCTACTGAGCTAAAATGTCACACATAGACCTCAGATAATGAGAAAGCTTTTCCTATCAATCAAGAATGGTTGATTAATAGGTCATCCTTTCCACACAGAACTAACTGTGGTGTTCAATGTGTTCATTTTCCATATATTCTCCTTTCATCTTGAGCAACTCCTGCAAAAGAGAACTGTGAGGTATTTTAAGTCCACTAATTTCTCTACAGCTGATATAACTTCATCAGGCCAAATGGATTGCAGCAAAAGAATTGTTCGTCTGTGGGAAAAGGCGAAAGTCTGAGGAGCCAAATTAGGTCAGTAGTGTGGGTGTGGAAGTAGTTCAAAGCTACAATCATGGCAAGCAGCCAGCAAAGACTCTGCCAAGTTAGTCCATCTTCTACAGAGCCCGAGGCACCTTTGCAACTTGCAAGTTAAAATCACAGACCTCAAATGAATGGAACTTATGTGCAAAAACCGAAAAAATATTAAAACAACTAAAATATTACAGCCTCTGCTGACTTCCTTATGTGTCAAGTTTAACACATATGTATATTGCCTAAATGATGATACATAAGAGTCTCGTAGCTCATTACCAGCATTTTCACTAATGGAATACAAAAACAGAGCTTCTTTTCAGCTGTGGTTCAGGCCTGAACACAAGCTAACAAAAAAGCTCATATAGAGCTTAAGTTACCAAGCGATGACACTGAAGCTTCGTGGCTGCTATTGAGAGAAGCACAAAATTTTCAGATGCTGTTTCTTTAAGACTACAGGAAAGATGCAGAATAAGATGACAAAAGCAATATAGCCAAACTTATTACTCTGACTTTTAGATTACAGTCCATTTGTACTGATCATTTCTATTTCCAGTAAATTGTTGGGATTTAATTGTACTTTCCACAGAACTTACAACTACTACACCTACTATGACTAAGGTAGTTTGGTTTTAAAATGCATCAGAACAATAAACGGAGATCAATATGATGTTTTTTTTACGTTTGACTCATTTGAGATCAGTGATTTCAAATTAATTCCAGAGGTGGTCTGCGGAGTGTATCTCTGGAACCTCAGCATTGTGAATTGTGCAAGACAGATAACCCAAACCAATATGCATATATTGTTGCTGGCTGCAGTCCACGATTGTGGCTTTGAACTATTTCATCCCCACCCTGCTCACATCATTTGAACCCCTCAGAGTATCAACTCTTTCAAAAGGCTTTCCCTGGAAGCCATTTTGCCTCAGATGATGTCATCAGCTTTTGAATATCTTGATATGCAGGCACAGGACCATCACTTCTATGCCACAGATAATATTATTCCAAAATGTGTGGCAGAAATAATGCATCATGATGGAACAAGATCGTGTCAAAGAAAAAAAAAACGAGCTGTGATAACTCACACATGTTAGACAGCTTATTACTATCCTCTTTTGTAGATTAATGCTGATATTTGGATTTAGGTCTGTTTCTATGTGCAAACAGATTGAAATGGTCACATTGCTTCTCTGTCACATTACATTCTGTGTAACGTGACAGCTATTTTTTTGTGATCATATGAGGGCAAATGGGTTCCAGTTAAAGTAGTTTGTGTGTCGGGTCTGAGGGTTAAGTATGTGGCAATAATGTCAAACATGCCAAACATGCCAAACACAATCACTGAGCCTTTTCCTTTGTTGCCAAATACTAATACAATTGAATATTTTTTTTAGTCTTTTGATTGCACTGTTTAATATTGCAGCCTATGAATTTGGGCCACAAAAACTATTTTACATATCTGAGCTGGAAAAAAAACATCCCAATGTGCCAAAGGCTTGTGCTGCTGAACAGAAAGCAGGGAACTCACGTGTTTGACGGAGACTGCGTGTAACCTGTTTATATGAAGTGTTATTCACAGCTCTGGCAGGCATCCAGGCCGTCCTCAGGAAACCTCAGATCCTGCTGTTGACATTGGGTAATTTATCCTGTGTGCTGGGCCATGACCACATTGTGGATTCTGCAGACGCAGATAAAAATGAAAGAAACAGACTCGATACAGTGCTTCATCACGGAGGAATGAATCACTGCTTTTACCACCCCGCTACAAAGACAGACACATGTTTTTAGAGATACAGCACTACTGTGACTTGTTTGGATTAGGGTCTGTATCCGTGTGTATGTGGTCGTAGTTCTACTACAAGTATTAGTAGTGATGATGATGACTCTTTGCTCACATGAGCACATATAAGATATGTGATGTGAACATGTCAACAGTATTTAAAAAAAAACAAAAACTGAGCACACGGAATCAAAATTCTGGCCTGGGAATGCCTAGGGTTCCCCACAGAGGAGGAGGAGGAGGACCTGGCCGGGGACAGAGAAGTGTGGGCTGATCTTCTCAGTCTGCTGCCACAACAACCCGGATACATATAAGCTCCAGAAAATGTATATATATATATATATATATATATCAGATCTCTGACACACACAGATCCTAATTTCTAGGCCATTCTGACTCACCCATTACTTAACACTCGTACTTTGCCTGTACATGAAAGCAATTATATTTTTGGAATGTGAAATGTGACGATTTTGAAAGAATATTTTTGAGTTTTCACTCACTGAGTTGCTTTCGATTTATGGAGGGTGACTTGGTGGGAGGTCACAGTAACATCGCCACCAAGTGGAGGATGTCAACATTACAACACTCAAAATGCAGCAGAACTGTGCTGGGCATGACTGAGCCGGCAAATACAGGGCTTTTTTCAGTTGAAGAATAAAAATTAGTTTGCAGTTTTTCTTGACATTTTAGCAAACCGGTACACACTTCTCTGCATGACTCATAACTTTCAAACGAAAATCTCCTTTAATTCGTTTTCAAAAATAGCGCACCTACACAGGAATGAGCTTCATTCAGTGCTCACACTTGAAAACAATTGATTAATTGTTCACTTACCGATTAGAACTTGAGCATCAGAAAAAGGCCACAGGTAAACTTTCCTGATTAGCATAACAGTGGAAGCTAATGCAACGAGGAGAAGAAGGAGAAGAAGGAGGAGGAGGAGAAGAAGAAGAAGAAGAAGAAGAAGAAGAAGAAGAAGCAGCCTGGTGTCTGTCCTAATGCAATTGTTTGTCACTGGACTACACTTAGTTTTTACTTTAATAAATTACTGTTAATTTGTCAGTAGAGTCCAACATTCAACATATTACTGCATGCGATGCAATTAGCTCATTAGTCTAACAGGTTCACACAAAAGTAAATTCAAAGTGTTCATTCAAGTTTTAAAACAAATTATATATACTGCTATGTGCACAAACTTTAGGGAAAATCTGTTTAACGTCCAATTTCATGACTGTTAAGATCTTTGTTTCATCCTGATCTTTGTTTCAAATCCTGAATGTGTAAAATTAATGCATTTTTTTAAATATTTTAAATTTTGCTTTAACCAATTGTCATCAAAAATATTATGTATGCAGTCTGAGACCTGGACTATGACATCTATACACATGGATTACATAAACATGTTCAAGCTTTATGTAATGCTGCTCTTCATCATCATATGTGACATCTAAAAATAGCGAGAGTAGATGAAGAGTCAGAGAGAAGCTGGACTTCCCACACATTTTCTCTGCCACAAATGATATGATTTGCTCTCTAAAGGGAATTTAAACAAAAACTTTAGTATTTTGACGAGCATCACACAGATGAAAAATAACGGACAGTTTGGTTTTACAATATTAAAATGCAAACTGAAGCTGAAGGTGCATTGCCAGTCTCAGACATGTCTGATGTTACAGCAACAGGAGATCATGAATGTAGACTGAAGACTCCTGACATCTTCCTAGGTTGCAGCAGAGACATGCCCGCTCTCCTCATGTGCAAGCATGTGAGGCTGCAAATGTGCAGTATGTCGTCCTCTGGAAAAATCTGACACATGATGTAAACACAGGGCAGGCACATGCTAGGCTGCACGTACCGGTCATATAGAGAGCACAGCAGACAGCAGACTTTATTTAGCACACTGTACACATTGGGTATGGCCTCAGCATCAATACAGTGTTTATCTAAGCTTGACTATATGTGTGTATGTTGGTTTTTAGCTGCAGCCTCATTTCAAAAATGCAATTGTATGTTTTAATTAAATCAGAGCCAAAGTGTGGAACAGCAGCAGAACAGCAGAATGAGTCTCCAAGTCAGACCTGAGGAGGAAAAGAGATATTTTTGGGGGGGGGTTGTACGTTATGTTCTCTTTACGGGTACAAAAGGGAACCTATGGTACCATTTAGCTATTTGACCTCAGTTTTCCAGTAATATAATACAATCAAAAGTTATATTTTCATATTTTACCATCAATATTCATCATATCAGGTATCATATTTTATATTTTTTCCCATTTAGTTTTCGATAATAAAAATAATCCCAGAATTATTTTGGATGAGAAAATATAAAGCCTATGTTGTTAATATGTGGAGAAATGTAATAGCCACTTTGTTCAAGGGCTTAAAGTAAATGACATGAAACTAAAGAGAGAAACCAGCTCCATTAAGATTTTAATCTAAATCCAAATGAGGATATATTGAGGTGATCAATTCCTTTAACACTGGAACATTTGCTACATAATGTCAAAGTAGACGTGTAGACTGGTGGGTATACGTGTGTCTGTGGTCATGTGAACATACCTGGGGTACTGCACAAATTGGTAGGTGCCGAAGTGACAGAATCTAAAGAAAATAACAAATCTTCCTTGTGAATTCAAAAAAATAAGACATTTAAAAACTCTTGCATTGAAAATGCTGTTTGTGAATAAGATGCTGGGACTTTCATGCATACATTTAAATCTTTAATACTTCTAAAATGAATTGGACATTGAGTTCATTTTTGGGCCAAAAGATTCAGGGTTATTTAAAGGACTTTGAATGAGTTTTATGAGCTTTTTCACATCAGTAACCCATTAATGATTGAGTATAACGTGTACAAAAGTCATAAAAATGTGTGAACGTTAATTTTAAATTTTAGCAAACATTAAAATGTTTTTATTAATTTTTAATTATTAAAAAATATATATTCTTAAGTAGGCAAATCTGAATATTTAGAGATTTGCCAGAAATTCAGCCAAATTGTTTGACAGTGCAAATTTACACAAGAGTCTGCAGTTGTTCCAATTTTTTGGAATTTTGGGGAGATTCCACATCCAGTTGGAGTCACTTTTTACAGGGACTTACTACAAAATAAAATATTGTAGTAGGATGTTTTAATATCTATTCTATGTATATATTATTGTGGATTCAAAGCTTTAGGCCTTCTTAGTTGTGGTGCCAAGAAAATGTTGTTTGTTTTATTGTATATTGTTTTATGGTATAGTCCTCCCCTGTTCTAACAGCATGAGCATGGATTAGTCACTGTCATTCAATATGCCTCACAGATGAGTATACCCTCTCCTTCCCCACAAAAGAATCCCCTTTATCTCCATGTCTGAGGTGATATATGATCCCTCATAATGTGTATATTTTCAGCTTACACTTATAAACTTGTCAATCTTGGATGTGCCAAAATGGGCTGTGATTTGCTGGATGCACTTTCCATCTCTGCCTTGAATCAACATATCTCGTCAGACTCACTGTTCATCATGACGAGCTCAATGCTGTAGTCGGAGAACTCGTGACGTTTGCTCACGGAACACACATGAATCCCATAATCCTCCATTTTGACGTGCTGGATGGTCAGCGCGATGCTGCCTGGCGTGTAGGAGATGGCGTATCCCAGGGTGCAGTTCTGGAAGGCTTTGTGTTTGATGTAGTGACAGAGCAGCTCGTTGTGTGGGCTCCTCCACTGTATGGAGAGCTGGGAGATGTGTGTGTGGTCCTCATAGTGGTATGAACACGGCACAGTGAATCGCTGATCAGGATGAGCACGCATTTTTAATACACTGGCTGCAGACAGTAAATGATGTGTAAATCACACTGGTTTTTAACGCAGAGATGAACTGGAATCAAAATATCTTTCAAACAAAAACACTGCAGGATTAATATTACTGATACAAACACAAACAGTGAGATATCAAAGTCACATATTTAACTGATGTTGATACTCACCCTCTCCAACCATGTGTGACAGAATAAATCCCAGGTACAGCACAGTCACCCTGGAATGTTCTCCAAATGTTCTCCACATTTGGTAGTAGATTAGCTCTAATATTATTAACGCTATTACTATATTAACATCAAATATTTACATCCTTTAGATGATTGAGATCCTGGAGCAGAGAGGAAAACGAATGATGCCTGATTCCTCTCACTTTTGTTTTATGCACACCAGTTGTTTTTACATTAGCCTGCCCCAACATGAGAGGGCCCGTGTACGGTTACTATGGTTACAGGCATCAGAAAGCCCCATGTGATAAAGCAGTAATATGATGCTTCAAAACAGAGAGACCGTTTTCTGTATTCAGCGCTGGGATAAAATACACAAAAATATCCTCTGAGACAAAATACCCTTGTTGTGAACACATCAGCAAACAACGAAATGGGCCTTCATCAAACATGGGGGATCTGTGACTCACTGAGCACTCAGTCTGAGCAGACACGTTTGTCCAGAGCGGGTAAACAAACGTGATAGTGAAGATTTCACCATGTGAGGTAGTGCCGTCTCAATACACAGCAGTAATGAACTTTTTAAACACGATAGAAATCAGTTTATTGTCGCTCACTTGCTTTACATGTGAACACACACACAGCACAGAGAAAAGTCTCATTTTATAACCACAACGAACATCATAACACTGTGCACCAATGCAAGTAAACTGTACACTGAACTACTGAGGAATATTTACATATACATACAGTACATACGCACAGACTCTCGCACATACACACACACAATCTTTCACAATTCATTCTCTTCTAACGTTGCATGAATTTACAGCTGTTCTATGATTTTTTTTTAAATACTGAGCATTGAAACTATAAAAATGTACTGTGCACACTCTTTGTCAAAAAGTAGTCTTTGAACATTACAATGAAAAGTGAAAAATCAGCTTTCAGTTCAGATGTTTCAAACCTATTCTTCGTCATCTGATTGTTGGATCATCTGATTGTTAGTTCGTCCGAAAAATCCATTTTTGTCATCAGGGTCAGGGACAAATTATCTCTCCAGTTTTGTCCCAGTTCAGATTGGATTTTCAGAATGTCAATCGAGATATAAGAGGATCCGAATTTTTAAATCTGGACGTGATTTTACTGTAATGTCCTCTATGCGGCCATCTGATGGACAATCGCCGTCGTATCGTTTTTTTGGGGAATAAAAGAAGATATTACTGAAGCACTTTTAAGAGATAAAATATTTGATTCTCCATCAGCACACATGTGAGTAAACTCAATACATCTGGATCACAAAATCCAGATCGAAAATCTCCAGGATCAGAGAAAATGTGATTTGTTTTGAAATACATAAATTTCACATTTATCTAATTGTACATTTTAACCCTGTCAGATAATATTTGAAAAGCTGGCTTCAGGTGCAAAATAAAAAAAAATATTGAGTTCTCATGACAACCACGGACAGACAGAAATAAGTGCTTATCTGGTGTCAGACTCTTAAAAAATTTGGTTATAATCTGCCTTCATTTTGTGTTTCAGTCCTTATTGCCAATTTCCCAGACATCCTGAGATAAGCGAACCTTCGTACAGAGAATCTCTATTAAAGTTCTCATAAATCTAAAACCAGCCCTTAGTGTAAAAACATGAAGGCTTTCTGCACGCTGGTGTTATTCCCTTACTTTTCTGAAAGCGGTGCAGAACTAGTGTGAACTCCAGTCACAGTGTATTTCCTGTGTGTCTTTTGTGCTTGCTGTGAAGTATAACAAGATTCCATATAACCAATGAGACACATAAAACGACCAGGACTGTACAAATACATTCCATATTTTACAGTTTTGTTTTCTTTTGCCTACTTTTGCTTTTGCCTCTGTGACGGCTGACAATGCTTGTGAACGTGGAGTTTACTGGATCCCCCTAAATAGACACATCGCAAACACCATTGCAAAGAGCTGCAGAAAGAGAGAGAAAGAGAAAGAGAGGCAGATGAAATGTTGGGTTGATTTCACACAGTAAACTTATACATTTTGAATTTATATTCTTTTTTTCCTCCAAACTTATTTGGAGATTTTTGAGAATAAAGAAATGATTCAAAACTGAAATGTCAGAAGTGATTTTCACAAACCAAAAGCTGTGCAAAAGGTACATTCAAATAAATTATTTTAGAATTTAGAGGGACCATAAATTCTAGAGGGACAAACACTCTAAGTAACTATATATTAAGTAAATATTTATAAATATTCTGTACAAAGTCAGTTGCAATCCCTTGAAGTAATCATGGCATAACAAATTTGTTTCTGGCTGAAATCTTCATCAATGAATAATCAATCACTGAACTTCCCCATATTTGATAAATACTGCTGATCCTACATTTTACAGTATTTTCAAAAAGAGGACCAGAACGTACTTCAATTGTCAGCACCACGATGGACAGAGCGCCGGCTGTGTAAATGTACGTCTCAAAGTAATCCACCATCGCTGAGTAACAGCCCTGAAGAAAACAAAGACACAGAGCCGAGAAAATTACCGCACGTTTCAGCAGAAACATTTTTTTTAAATAACAATACTAATTCAATAATATTTCAATAATAAAGGTATGTACAAATTCAATTCAATTTCCTCTCATCTGTAATTTCACTTTTTTCATTTTTATGTATGCAAAGAGACCGTCGTGGCCTTAGTTTAGTGTTGTTTTATAAGACACACATTCATTGACATAATACAATATCTATGAAAATTAATGCATAAAGAAAAAATACAGTATCACTTATTTTTCAACGTTACTATTTATAATTAGGAGTAAGTAGTCATGATTCAAAGTGCCCCCTTCTGATTCACATGTCTGAGTTTTTTGTGTGTTTGTGTTTGCTCTCTTGACCTTGTTGTGGCGGAATGCCACACTGCCGCTCACACACTGTTCCACAGTGATGTAGTCCACATCTCCTGGGTAACCGTTCCTCTGGCAACAGGCCTCAGGCACCAACCTATTGGGACTGAGAAGCCAGAAGAGGCTCTCCTCAAAATCCTCAGGGCCGCTCACACCACAGCACTCAAACTGTTGAAGAGGCAGTATGGGGGAGAAGATATGCTGTTAAAATCTAATGTTGTCGTTGCTGTTGTTGTTGTTGTTGTTTTTGCATCTCATAGAAAATGTGAAAGGCAACACAGGGCTGGTGGAAAATGAAAGCTTCACCGTGGTCATGATGGCGTTCCATGTGGATGTAAAGACGTCACTGTTGTTATGGCCTTGGTAGTGATGTTTTAGCTCCCTGGTGAAATACTCTCTGGTCAACTGCACAGACAAGTTTATCACACATGACAAAATGAAACTTTACTCATCCCTGTGGGAAAACTCACAAAGATTGCTATGTAAGTACAATTAAACCTCCAACAACACGACACGATGAACAAGCGTCGCGCCTCAGAACACTTCAACCCAAAATAAAAATTCACACAGATACACAGATAACCCTGCAGCCTCAGGACCAACTCCCCAAATAAACGAGAGCAGCCCACTGGTTGAGAATGACAGATACAGGGGGTGGATAAGAAATTAATATAAATCTTTACCATTTATGTATTTTTTATGAAAAGGTGGTAAAATATAATTGAGCCATAGGGGCAAACTTGTATCAGTATATGGTTTGTATTTGTGAATAACCCAGCAACATTACTCACATGCTCCCTGAAGAGGAAGGCCAGGATGGCTGCTGCCAGCTCGGCCAGGAAGATGAAGAGGATGAGCATGAAGAACTGACAAAGACAACAAAGTACACATTAAAAAAATATGTGCACAACAGATCAAATGTTTTCAATATATTTGACTGCACTGAGGAATAAATTTATTATCATTAATTTAAAAGGCAATCACGAAAAATCATTTTTCATGATTGCCTTTTAATGAAATGATAAATAAATCTGAACATTGATAATATAGATCCATACTGGCTGTACACGTATATGATATTACATTAAACGCCTGTAGGTGGCACACTTGCACTGTCTTCCATAATGAAGTGTTGCTGTACATCACTCAAAACCATGATGGTAATTGATTCCATACTTATCAACTCCATGGATTTAGATAGATATTGATGGGTAGATATTGATGCATGCATATCAATGAGATCGGCAGCATGTAGAGAGAGAAAGTTTCCATTACACCTCGCATGAATCTACGTTAGAAAGACTTGTCATTTTCTGTGATTGTATCTCAGCCGGTGTTTGTGTTTCCTCTTTGTTCCATGGATGAGTTCTAGCACCAGCTGAGAGAGAACATCTCATTTAGTTTTGCTGATATTGCAGTTCTTTGATACTGGATAAGCGTACAATAGCAAGCAGCATTTTCTTTGTTTTCTATGTAAACTCATGTCAGTTAGTGACTCACAAAGAGCAGCAGACACTTGTTTTCACGGATGGCCCCGCAGCAGCCGAGGAAGCCCAGCAGGAACAGCATGCCTCCCATGACCAAGATAACGTAGACCCCAGTGAACAGCAGGGGGTTGGCTGCCACAATATCCCTGAACCCCATCGGGTCCACCAGCACCCAGACACCCACGGCCAGCAGGAAGGAGCCGCACAGCTGTAACAGGCAGAGGGTACATCTTCTTAGAAGATGGACAACTCCAACATACACAGAAGGAGTAATCCATACGTGCTGCCAGAGTGCCAGTGAGCAAGGCAATTAGTGACATCAACATTTTGAAATTGGGACAGACGGGGGGACAGAATTTTGTTCATACATTCCAGTTGCACTACAATTATGATCCAGCAGAGGGCACTCATAACTCACCAGATACAAACAGGAGAGAGAAAGGAGAAAAATTAAACTCACAAAGATGAAGAAGTTGAAGATGAACATGAGGTACTTCATGCAGCTGAGACAGTCCCCCTCCATGGCTGAGCCGCCTGCTGAAACTTCGCCTTGCCCCTGTGTACACAAACATACACACAATTGTTACGAGTAAAGACAGAAGACTGCAAAAGGAAAAGACACAGAATCGTTTACATTTTTTATCACAAGTTTGTATCTATTAAAAATCTGAAAAAAATCTAAATTTAGATAAAAATTGTATAAATCAACTATAAACAACATGACGTCATCCTTGCACATCCAATCACTATCAGATGATTTTATCTCTCAGCATGTTAGTAAGAATTGCAAACTCAAATTCGTGTAATCATCATGCATTTTTGAATAGATCCAAGAGGATTGAATACTTCTATAGATTTGATGAGCCGATTTTATTTTTCTTTGAAATCGTTTTCCATTTGGCACTTGCCAATAATATTATCATTATTCCTTTCTGTGGAGATGAACCAGCACAAGAAGTCCGAGAACAGAGAGAAGCACGATGACACATGGGCATTAACAGTTTTTGTCAGTTGTGGGGACGTGACACTGACAGCCTGTCCCTGTGGGACAGTGTGACACATGGTGGGACACTGGCTGCTGGTGAGGACGACTCGATGGTGTAAGTGAGGCCATCAGTGGGGGTGTGAAGAGAACCAACTGTGCACTGATGGTGTTTATACGTTAAAGCTAATATAGAGCCACCTGTCACATCTGAGGGGACAGCAAGCAGTTTGAAGGCCTTTTAATAACAGAGAAAGAATTTAATCAGGAGCACCATCTCTACCAGAGAGCTAAGTCAAGATATGGGTCCTCAGGAACAAGAGAACCTGAAAAGAACTTGAGAACCCAGAACAGATTTGAACCCAAAAGATGAAACAATGATGCAATCTTGCTTCTTGATTAGATCACCAAACAGATAAGATCGGTTTCGACAACCATATTATCTCTGTAAAAACAGACAGCGTGTAAGAGTTTTTTCCACTTCTGCTCAATACTTCAGAACCGTTCTTGGACCCAAAGTTGTTCAGTGCTGAATTAGAAACTACAGCCCCATTCATACCTCACATTAAAATGTGATCTGTTCTCAGATATGGAAAAACACATGTTGTAAAAACGTGCAATGAAAGGTGCAAATCTAATCATACAGCTGGGACACCGGCATGAGATCAAATCCACACACACACACACGTTCCTCCTCCCAGTAAAGTTATTTTGAATCAGGAATAGCAACTTGCTGTAAAAGATTATCTGTTACTTAGAACATGGATGGCAACCATCCACACCAAAAGGTTTCAAAAAATGAATAATGTTGATCCACGTTTTGCAACACTTTACGTTGAAAAATACCCAAAACAAGACACACTGATCCTCTCCTTATCACCTTTGCCGCACGACACGCTGCCCACTCAGGCCTGAGCTGGCAGCGCCCACGGATATCAACACACAGATGCTGACCAACACTCACTCGCTACCCGAGCACTGGATGGGGCACGTATCCAAGTTGGTAGGTGGATCGGTTGTCCTCTTAAATGTGTTGTGCATGAGCAAAAACCCAGGGTGATACATTTATTTACTCATCAGTTACATCAGACATCAGACCTTACATTCTTTCTTTGAGTCGCTGGGATTAACACTAAAATCTGCCTAGGACAGAGGGCGGAGGACAGAGGACAGAGGATGGAGGACGAGTCAATATGATGGTTAACAGCAATACTGAATATTTCCCGCCCATCTCTTTGTTGTCCTTTGGTGGTCTCTCAGCTGTGTTAATGTGTATTTACTGCCAGTCTGTCCATGCTGTGCGTGGCTCTTACTATAATGAACTAAATGCCGGCTGCTCTGCCCTAACCGCAATTAAATGTAGCTTTTGTGACTGGCGGTGCACTCTGGGTAATTGCAGAGTCTTTGGGTGAGATCTGGGGTAATGAAGTAAAGGTGCAGACAGTGTGATGTGAATTTGTCTACACTTCTACTCAACCATATTAAGACATCTCCCTCCATCACTCATGTGAGCACAATTACAGAAGAATTACAATGACACAGACGAGACAAGGAGGAAGACAGAAAGCACGGCGTGATTATAAAAGAGAGAAAACACAATTACGGATAAAACCAATCCAAAAGAAAAAATAAGAAAAAAGATAAAAAGGACTGAAAACATGATT
This sequence comes from Brotula barbata, assembly GCA_900303265.1. Lineage (NCBI taxonomy): Eukaryota > Metazoa > Chordata > Actinopteri > Ophidiiformes > Ophidiidae > Brotula > Brotula barbata. The sequence continues at coordinate 49,998 of OMNV01000548.1, forward strand.
TTACACGGAGCCACAGGAACGGCCAAATTGCTGATGTAATTATCAAACAGCCACCCTCATGAGAAAATTATAATTACAATTCTAATAACATAACTGTAATAACATTTAGAGCTGATGTGAATGGGGGAGGGGGAAAACAGTGAACTGACAAATTGAATGTGACCACAGATCATAGCAGATGTGGTGAAGTTGGGTTATGATGTGAAGTGAAGAAGTCATTTTCAAGGTTGATCAATAAGTTCAGTATTTTCCATTTCCACAGCTGACATAATGTAAACATCATAAATCATATCTTCTGTTGTCTTTCAGGGCCAGTTGTTATCGATTTACATGATTTGTCCAATTTTTCTAACTAGCAGAAATATATTTTGTATGCACTGCTGTCTTTATTAATCTCTCTCCTTCTTTATAATCACACACACACAAACACACACACACAAAGTGGTACTCCAGTCCCATTTAGCAGCTGTGGCTCCTTTCAAAAATAGGCCTGGGGCAGCTGGGTAATTTCACGCAGGCAGACAGAGGAAGGCCACAAATAATTCTGTGTGCAGCCGTGGAGAGTCACTTTGCTGAGATTCAATAATCCTCCTGCCTGTTTGTCCCCACGGTGTCATCGTGTGGTGAAACTCTGCAGATCCTCCAGGTGTTCCTTGACATTGGAGCGGAGGTGCATCCATGCATTACATTTAGATGGAACTCGAAGGGTTGTATTTATGTATAAATTTAAGGTGCTGGGAATTCAGGGAAGAGAGCATTTCAAAAGAGACAAGCCCTGATATTTAAATTGACTGTGTAAACTCATTGAAGAGCAGAATTATGGACGTCATCTTCATCTGGAGCTCTATCAAGAACTGTTAACTTCTCACAGCTGACAAAATATGACATGATGTCAATAAGTAAGGTAGGGATGATCAGGGGTGTGTCCCGGAGGGTCGGGAGGTGGTCAGTGCACACTCTTGAAGGCAAATTTGATTGTAAAAAAATAATAATAATTTAAAAAAAGAAAAGTAGCAACCTAAATCTATACAAACACTTGTGTTTCTTTCTCACTTCTTTTCTTTCTCTTGTTTTGTCCATTTTGTTACCATTTAAAGGGTTATTCTGCACTTATCCATGCCTGTTGTAGAAGCAGCTCATTGATACTTCATGATAGAGATGATGGGATGTTTTAAGGTTGTTGTTTTTTCAAACCCTCTCATGCAAAAAGATGATGAGTACCCATTATCTGTTATTAACAGGTACAATCATGTGTGTGTGTGTTTCGGTCCTGTAAACTTCCATGTAGGTAATAATTTGTCTCATTTTGATATGAACCACAGCCTTATTATTGGGCTGACACCAGATATTTGACAAAGTTCTCTTCCACACTGAAGTTCAATGCACACAACATCCTTATTAACATTCATAATACGACCACAAGCCCTGTGTGTTCAGAGCTGCTAACTCAGCATTTTGTCGCAGTGCAACCAGACACCAGAATGAAGCTCCAGGCCGTTCCATAGCCTGTGTGTGTAACCGTTTGAGCGGTGATTACGAGTGACAGAGGGCTCTGGTTCAATAAATCACAGTGTGACTGAGGATGGAAGGAAGTGCTGCGTACACAGAAGTGTTTTCCCTCTGTGCTGGAAACGTCATGGAACCAAATTGCCTTCATCCATCAGAATGGCGCTGTGCGGTAATGAATGAGGACGGGGACCTTTATCCTAATGCTCCCGTAGATCAGTAATGAGAGAAGTCATGTAAACACGGGTGAAAGCATCAACATGTTTGTTTGTTGTGCTTTGTGTGTTTTCTCTGTGTGGTTTGTGGACGCAAAGATCAAAAATGAGTAAACTGAAGAGCTTAGCGTGTGCAAATACTCGGCACTGTAATGACTGTGAATGTCTGTGAAGTTCTTACGGAAGGATTTGAAGACGTGCGGTGTTCCACATCATAATATGCAAATTAAAACTTTCAATGCATTTCAGGAAACACGAACATGCGTTGAAATTTGTCCTGCGCGGCCTTGAGTAAATTAGGTGCACACATGGCGTTCTTTACTTCTGTAACATGTTGATGTCACCACGTAACACTCAAATTTACCCATCTTCATGTCTGAGGAGACAAACCCATCACGCAACAAGTCAACATCTGCTATGCTGCAACTGGCCAATTAAAACAGAACAGTATATTCAGGAGTGGGGTTCTTCAGGGACACTACAGAAAATGACCTGTTTTCACTCAGTGTGCTGCAGAGTAAAGGCAGATCATTTCGTCATCACACAACAAAACAATGCAGAAAATGGAGCTCTGAATAGAAATGAGAAAAGCAACATCAGGACGCTGTCGGTCTTCAAGCGTGACATTAAAGAGGCCAAACTAATCGGAAATGGTCTACAAAGTCTAAAATGAACTGAGGACTGAACAGCAAAGCTCACAATCTGGCACAGCTACATTTATACAGTACATACATCCATGCATCAGTATGTGGGCACGGCCACATGTTGCACCAGGTGGTTTGATTTTTGCAGTTTGCAGAGGGAGAAAATAAATAAAATATTTTCCAGATTGGTAAAGTTAATCATGCCAAGTTTCTTAAGTAAAATCACAAAAATAAAGTTAAGGATTTTGAAGACATTTGGATAGGACAAAGTAAAATGAAGTTGGTCTCTTTAATAAAATCAAATCAAATCAAATCAAATCAAATCAAATCTATATGACAGGACTGAGCGTCGTACCATATCTACCTGTTATTGGCTCTTGGGTTCTCAGGTAGGTTGGAGGACGGCGAACGTTAACCTCTGAACTCAGGCCAGTTTACATTAACTGTAAAAGACAGAAAAAAATATGTGTATAGAAAATTAAAATATGCAGCCACAAATTCATAAATACCATCAGTGAACAAAATAAAAAGCAACGAAAATAAACAAAGCTTCAGTTTTGCAAAAGAATCTGTTGCTGCTTTGTGGAGGTTGTTTATGTGCTCTCTTTCATATTTAACATATTTCATCATTCAAAGATTCAGACATTTTCACAGGTCTCACTCTGGACAAAGATGCAGATGATGTCATGCTGTGACCTGGGCCATGTAGTCTGCTAAGGGCCCTGTGGTTGCTATGGCAACTACCACATGTAGCACAATATAAAATCATGATCGATGCTGTTGCAGCAATGGTATAGTACCTACAGGCAGTACATATTTCTGTGCACAGGAAATGCCCAAGAAAGAAAATAGAACACATCAGTAATGAGAAAGATTCATCCTGCTGCACAGTCGATGATTTTAGTTCACGTTTCACTTTTTTTAAAGAATGATAAACAACCCGATTAACAAACAACAGGGGTAAATGTGCACGAATAGAAATAAACTCAGAGTGGTGTTAATAAGTGGTACTTATCAAAGAAAACAGATTCATGCTGTATTATTCAGGCACACAGGCTGGAAAATTAAAAAAGGTCCGCGTCATTCATGAATAATGGAGCGCTTTCCAAAATATAAAAACAATCAGCAAGTAAGGCTGACAGTATGTGTAGTAATAATATGCAATACTGCAGAAGTATAATATGACTACCACTGTTCTCCGTATTGAGCATCAAGTAAACAATCTGCACAGTGTTTTTCTAACTGTTCGCCCTCTGTACTGCTCCAGGTTGCCACTGGCCTCATGATGAGAAACATCATGACTCAGTATGTGGGTGAAGGTCTGAATCTGTTATCAGCAGCACTGCCCACTCAGCATGAGGCCTTCATCCACATTAGCTGCTCCTTCTCCTCCGTCTTCCAGCAAAACAATCACAAATGCAGATGACTTCAAACTGACTCATCTGACACCAGCTCAACATTTTAAGAGCTGGTTTCTTCAGCCGGTTACCGTCTCACCTTTCTACGATGCATTATCTATTGTGAAGATTATGGAAAGAAGAGAAACCGATGGCTGAACTTTTTAATTTCTGACTGCTGTCTAAGTCAAACTGTGCTAGAAATCAACACCAAACAACAAAATACCCACAGAAACACAAGAACACTTCAACAAAATCACTTTTGTTCTTGTCGTAGTGTTAGATTGTTTTAAGTTAGCGTTTCTCTCTAAAGCCTTGGTGGAAGCTAAAACGCGTTATCTGATTATCGTAACCTTATAGAATGAATTACGCCTGATGGAAGGATGATGAAAGGGAATTATTCCAAATTGCTGCCAACACTTCAGCCCTCCATTCCATTTACGAGTGCAGCACTGTCAGCAAGTCAAGGACTAACCAAGTCTTGGGAGATGAAAGTAAAATGTTGAGCACAGGGGTAGACCCATAATCCTCCAGAGGGCCAATTACACTCCAGCACCAAGAGGTGGATGCAGAGCCGGAGAGGACTGAGGCCCAGCCTCCAATATCTCAGCTCTCTCCTCAGACGCTTCAGACTCTATGCACCATATCCGAAATACCATCAAAGCCTGGACAGGATTTAAAACCCGGATACTAAGGTGCATTTAAGCGAACAGGGTTCATCAAAATAATCAATCATGCTTGAGCCAAAACATTTAAGAATCCAGAGAATTGTACTTCAGCCAGATGTCATAAAAATACCACTCTAGGTACAATTTGCACACATGTGGTCACTAATTGTTACCTACAGTATCCAGCCCTGACAGAAATTAAACCACAATCTGAAACGCTGAGTAGTTTTTGTCTAACCAGGACCTCATAGGGAGCAGATTCCTCTGTGCACGTTAAAGAAACGTGCTCAGCCATCTGGTTCTGCTTTTAGAGAATAAACTTGAATGTGCGGTATGAAACTGTCTGCAGTTTTCTCTCAGCAGTCAGAGTCGGATCATGGTCTTAATTATTGGCTCCCATGTGCTACGTGTGTCCTCAAGTGGGTTTGTACCATTTAATAACCACAGTGATTAAACTACCAAAGTGCACTAAAGCTGCCCCGTACGCATGAGCTGAGTAAGATTGGAAATCAAAATAAATCTATACGTTTCAGTTCTGAGGGTCATCCACAAATCCAACGTAGAAAATAATGCGGACATTTTCAAAAACAAATGATGTTTACATATTATTATTTAGGGTCTATTTGTTCAACACATACTCTGTAATATTGCACCATGAAAATGAGCTGACAGCTAATTAAAATCACATGTCTCATTGAAATCAAACTCTTCTCACTGAATAATTTGTATCACTTGTGGAGATTCCACTGATCCACATTGTGCGCAGTGTGATGTTAATAATTGAAAATATGTGATGAGAACACAAAAAAAGGTTTTCACGCTCACTTGAAGTGGATTTTGTGGTGAGTTCATTCAAAAGTAATTTGCAAACACTGTAAAGGAAACAGATTTCACAAATGAGGGTTTATGTGGGACGTGACATCCAGTGTTTCATATCTGGGCCGGGGACTGTAAAGTTTTCACATTCACACAATACGCACAAGGAAAATGCCAAGGAAAAGGAGAAGCTGATGAAGGCCCCGTGCTGAGTCGGAGCAGGGGCGAGCACAGCTGAATGAAGGGGTCCCTGTGTGGAGGGCGGGGCCGACCATCTGCTTTTTAATTCAATTTACTCAAACATAATCTCGTTAAAAGTGGAAACCTCCGAAAGAGCACCGGGGCATTAGCATTATGTGTCCGCAGTGTGTTGGGAGTTCCCTGTGGGGTCGAAGCTTTGGTTAAAGCTGCTGATTTAATCAACAAAATCAAGGATATGACCTTTGTCTTCTTGGTGTTTACCAGAGTGAAACATTAGCGCTCAGTCATACTAATTTCTCATTAGCAGACAGGAACACCGGAGGCACCATTGGCCCATAACCCATAGGAGTTAAATGAAGATAGATCATGTAGATGGAGATGCTGGGTTCACGTCTCTATTCATTCACGGCTCAACCTTAGATGAAGCCTTCATCCCTCCGTTGGACCCTGGGACGCTCGGCTGACAGGATGGGAAGTAAAGTGAGAGCCATTCTTCTGGCAGCGCGCTCCCCGTGGCTCCTCGCTGCTTTTGTTTAGAACGCAGTGACCCTGCTGGGATCCACGAATAGACTAAGTGCCTCTGTGCTGCACACGAAGTGAAGGGACAGATGGACCTGTGGCTCACTTCACCATCCAAACTGAGAGGAAGACCCTCCAGTGTGCACGCTTTTACTCTGAGCAGAAGTTTGAGGTGCTGCTGATGGTCCTCTGAACGTCCCTCTATTATCCTGTGATCCACCGTCCTTCAGTTGTCTCCATCTACTTCCAGACTTTTGTGATAAAAATTGACAACTTGATTCTTTTCAAAATGATCACAACTACTTGTGATATATAAGAGCAAATGTGTGAAAGTTTAAGAGTGAGTGAATGATTTATTATAATTATTATTAGTTAGGATCGGGAAATTACAAATACACATAAAGTAACTTCTCAATTAAAAATCTAAATCACCAAAACACAGGTGTCACCCTATTGCTGTCACTATGTGCACTTTTAAACTTTTGATTCCGAATGAGGCAATAAATGACTTTTTGTCCATCATCACACCTTAATCAGATAAAATTGACATAAATCATCTTATGTCCACACTGAATAACAGATGTAGACATGAGATTGTAAATCCATTTATTCAGGCCACCTCTGCATGCACTCCCTCACCTGTAGATCTCTCCTCCTCATATTCAGATTATGAAGTATCAGTGAACGGAGACATTGTATTCCTTTCATGTATACAGCGCATCTTCACATTTTTGTCAAAGCAAACCGTTAAAATGTTTTGGTAGCTGCAGGAGAGTGCCACGGGGCCCTCAACGTTAAGAAAAATACACCCAAACAACAAAATGGAGCCAGAAATTCAAGATGCAGAGCCAAGAGCTGAGTTTTATGGCTTTGCTTCCACTTGTGCTGATTGGAAAGGTTTCTCAGACCCGACACTTCTGCCTTGGGATGGAGAGGTTGCCATGTTTGCTGAAGTGTGAAAGCTGCATTTGAACTCGCCTGAGGTTTATTGAGGCAGCCTGGGGTCAATCTAAAAACGGACATCTGGGCTGCAGTCATGGAGAATCTGCATCAATTGTGTCACTGAAAGTTGAAAAATGCTACTGGTTGAACACGTCACACTCAGTATGATGCACAGTATGAATAATGCATTTTTCAGTCAAGACCAAAGCCGAGCAGCACAGAAATCAAAAGAAAAGCCCAATAATATCCCCGAAATATGGCAACACTATCTGATCAATTCTTGAAATTCTTGAAATTACAAAACTGCAGTGATTTACAAGTTGTCGTTGTCTTTTAAATGAATCTATATGTACATGATTTAATCACACCAAGCACTGGTACTAAAATTTACATTTAATTAATATTATAACCACACAAATATGCATCTAACACAAAGCAAACGATGAATAAAACATTAAATTGGGATGATTGCCAGTTTACCATCCACACAACACATAATTCAACAATTATTTAAAGCCATATCAGCCTAATAACAAGCATGTAAATCACTTTTTTAGTCAAACATCTGAAGGCATTGTTACAGCCTAAAAATGTAAAGAACAACAAACTGTCTTGTCAGGTCTCTACGATGTTTACTGTACTGTATGGGATCTCATGTTCATCTCGGTTTCAACCCAATATTAACATTTCCAGTTGTTATTACGCGTACGTGCTGTTGAGGAGCAGAATAACGCGCCCACCGCTCACTGCACGACTAACAAACGGAACTCACCGGCAACAATCGGTTTCCTGCTCCAAAACGCCTCTTATTATTGTTGCTGAAGTGAAGTCAGGCGTCTTCTGCTGAGGCGATAAATCCCAAACTCGTTTAATCAACATTTGTTCCTCCGGCGGCACAGAGGAGCAGAACGCTCAGTGCTCAGTCCCCCCGTAGTTTGTGCTGCCGTCAAGTTACAAATTATTTCAGCACACAGCGGTCACACTTCCGGAAAGTAGCCTTCAAAATAAGGGTTCAATCTGTCATTTCATGGACGGGTGATCTGTTCAGGAAGTAAAGGAATAATAACATTGATTGAAACGAGCAAAAATACACAGACACACACGTCATGAAACACACACACACACACGCACAAGAAAATACATCTCTCTGTTTAAATAACTGCACCCCAAAGTTACATTTATCTTAAATGCACTGCACAACCTTTAATAGCTGAATGACCATCCAAACATCGCAGGATGAATAAGAACGTAATAAAGTATCTATATGCTATTGGGGTTTTACCTCCTTCCATGAATCATGAATTTTTCCTTGACCACATCTTTCCTGAAGGAAAGGCATTCCCCAGGCCAGACGGGAAACGAGCCTCCCGTTACTTGTATTTTGAAGGAAACATCACCAAACTCTCTTCCTGTCTTCAGTTTTGTTTGTGTGACTTCATTTTGGTCCAAGTCATTTCACAGCTTACTTCTCTGAAACACAACAGCGTCTTACACTCAACCCTTTTAAAGTATTATTTCAGAAATATTACTATAATTTCATCAAAATAATTCATACTTACCTTCAAAGCGGATATATGTTGATATATTTTTTATCATCAGATTTATGGTCAGACAGATCTGTTTGGCTTTGGGGAAAATATGTAGAATTAATACTAGGACAAAAACATAAATATGCAGAACCCAATAATGTGTTTGTGTGATTCTGGCAGTTGCATGCAAATGATTTTCACCTTTCTTCAATAATTATAGACAGATCCAGAAATTGCCATCACTTCTTTCTCTTTTGTCATTAGACTCATGACTAATTTTTTCGGGGCTTGCTCAGCCCTGGTGGAGGTACACACTACAATGAGTGTCCTGATGTTTTTATCTGTGTTGGTTCGTCTGCTCCCCTCCCCTCCTCTCTCAGTATTGTTCCTGTGAATCACTCACTGTGGATGAAACGTTCCTGTCTGATCCCTGAATGAGATCTGACATTCCTGACATACACATTTTGGTGGTGCAGCCAATTCCAAAGAGTTTACAAACTTTCTGTTGGTCATTTTGTAGGAGGAGAACAAATTCCTTCCAGCAGTAGCAACAGAGCAGCAGGATGATGTGGCCACGGCTGAACTGTGAACACCTAACAGAAGAACTCCATCTGGCAGAGAGCACCAGTGAGTGAAAGTGCCGCTTCCCACCTTCTCCATGGGTGGTCCCACTGACGCCATCATTTAGTCTTGAAGAATTCTCACATTCTCTCATCTCTTCGTCTATATAAACATTAACGGCTAAACAGCTTTGTTAACAGCTTTGTTTCTCGTCCAGAGAAGAAGGGGGCCTACAGTGGTTTAGAGGCTGAGACATGGAGGGAGATCTTAAATAATGTATTAGACTTCCCAGGATCACAGTGGGTGAGTGAGCCGACCACAGTGGGGTAACACATCAGTGGGAATTATATCAGCTTCAGGAGACCTGATGCCATTCATTTTAGGAAATACTTGAAACGTGAGCAGATTTATCTCCTGTTTAAGCTACAGCGTGTAGCTTTAAAAACATTTTTTGTAGAATGTTCTGAAATCCTCATTGCATCTTGATAGGAATCTGTAAAAAGAGCTTAGAGAAAAACATCACATCTCTGCAGAGCCTCTCACTGATGGACTCTCATGTTTCTGGGTGGGATGTTTCAGATTATCTGTGTCAATTATCTATTTAAATTTTCTTCAATTTGTCACCCATCACCATAGAATCCGTGAAGATCTATAACCCATCAGTCAAATGGCCTCAACAATAGCACAAACTCCTAATTTTAATAAAAAACAAAAACAAAAAACAATTATGTAACTGTCACATGACAAAGTTCAGCGATCTGGGTTCCGTTTCGGACGCTGGTTTCCTGTGTGCATGTTGTAACCTGACAGAGCGAGCCATCACTAATACATCTATCCGTTAAATATAAAATCCAGCCTTGTAAACAGGAAGTACCTTATTGAAAGTGACAGGAGAATGAGGGCATAAACATAGAAATCTTGTCCATTGTTCTACTGTTTGTCGTCACAGCAGCGACCCAAACAGTGCAATGTTTTCTTGCTTGGCATTTTTCTAACAACGGAACATAGCAGACTGTCATGTCACGCAGATCAGATGAGACATTTCAGCTCATCCTCAGAAGTTGAAACCAGAAAAACCCCATGCATGCAAATGACTCTTTGTCTTTTCATTTCACCACAGAAACATCACCTGTCACCCTGAATGACAGCTTCTCTACCTTAAATCAGCCATCTACCACTGCAGACATTGAGATTCTTGCTGTGTCTCGCCCTCTGATTTTGGAGATTAAAAAGTCCTGCCTCCCTGTTGGCGTGCAGAGGCCCAGAGCACCGAGCCGTGTCGGGTCTGTGAGGTAAGATAGTGCGTGCCCTGTCTCTGTCCATTACCTCAGCGTGTTCCCCTGTCACTTGTGATGGGCACAGCGATCCACACTGCAGGTGCCTGATGTATAAACCCTGACAGGCCTCCGGAGGAACTGCAAGCATGAAGGACTTTGGGAAAGGAAAGGTCGCCCACCGGGGTTTGAGGCAGGCAGGGGGTAGATTTATGACTGTGAGTACAGCTGTGATTGAAACTGCAATGGAAAAGTTGAATTTATGGGTGTTTACTGGCATTTCGCTTAAAAAAGAACATCCTGGGATGTTCCGTGCAGTTCACCAAGGTCGTGTAAACTCTTTCAAGGCGCCACGTCGCTGCAGCACTGAAAGGCCGACTGGTTGCATATTATGATGATATCTGATGAGGCTGACAAGTGACACAGGAATGACAAAACACTTGATGCCAGAATTCCTTCTTCCAAAAACGGATTCTCTCAATAGGCCCTGAATGGGGTAAAGACACAGAGTACCACGTATGCATGGATGGATTACACTGAATACACATGAGTGGTTTCTAATTTACATTAAGAGGAAGCAGGCCTGGTGGGGAAATGCATCCAGAAAACACTCACATTGTTTATAATCCAATGGAGGATTTATCTGCTTGAGTAAATTAACTTATGACTTTATAATCTACTGTATCTTGGTCTCTTATTTGGAGTTACGCCGATGTCTATGTCACCGGGATGAAACTTGAAATTACACAGCCTCGATTCCCAGTTTTAATGGCCATGGAAGCGTCTTTACGGTTTTCATCCGTCTTTTTTTTTTGTTTTCTAGGGCTTAACCGTGATTTTATACACTGGATTACAAAGATGCTAATACAAGCCGCTACTTTTAGTTGGATCGTTTATGTTTTGACCTTCACGTCGGCCTTTGTGGATTTACTGCAGCATTTTATCCTCCATATTGAATTTTAATCTATGTGTGTGAGTATGGAAGCATCACTGATGGGATAACTGTGTGTACAAGTGCGTCCACACTGTAGTTAACCCCTTAAACCCTGGTAAATTTATTGCTAATTGAGGACAGTTTAAGGAAAAAGAAAAAGAATCAATGACAGAATTTGTGGTACAAATTGTAGAGAATTATACAGTTTCTAATGAATAAATAACAACTTTTGTCATTTGTCCTATGAATCTTCCCAAATCAAAGTTGTACAGTCCTCCACCTCACATCCTTATTCTTGAGAATTATGTAAACAACCAGTGAACCCTCGTGCTGCTTGAACGTCAGGAAGAGGAGGAAGAAGAGGAGGAAGAAGAGGAGGAAACTGACTCCAGGACCCCTGCACACAGAAGATAACAAATACTGTGCCTGCTGTCGAATGGGACAAAGAGGAGATGATGTGGACGTCCACTCCAGGTCAGGTCTCACCGAGCTACATCAGGGCTCGGGTACGCTGATGAAAATGAAGAGCAAGGAGCATCAAGCATGAAATCCCAAAGCACAGGACAAGATACCTGCCACACACACACACACCCACGCATCAAAACCCAGCACAGGCCATTCGTACGATTTTACCTCCCTGAAATACTTACATGCAGATACAAAAAAAACAAAAAAACTTTGACCTATCAGCTCATATACTGTACTTTTAAATTTAATTAGTTTTAACTCCAGATTAGGGATTATGGAGACTATCTTGTACAGCTGTGTCTACAGGCCTTGCTCCAGCCCGGTTCCATTCTTCTGCATTAAAGCGGTCGGGTTCAAGGTTCAGTAATCTTTTTCACTTAGCGCTGGAGAGTAACAGCAAACAATTCTTCCTCTAAAAAAAAAAACACATATCAAATACACTGTATGAGATATGAGGAAGAAAAGAGGTCATGGAAAACAGGAGAGGCCGGATGGCAGCATCTGACAAATGAGGACCCAAAGTAAACCAGTCTTCCTCCATGCTGACAGTCTAAGACAAAGTGATGTGAAGATAAACTCACTGAGGGTGGTCTCGGTGATTTAGGGGGCTGAGCAGTATTACTCAGGGAAAGGTGGACTTGACAAAAGAAATAATACTGGAAAAAACATGAGCCTCAGCTTGACCTACCCCTACACACACATCATCATCATCATCATCATCATCATCATCACCGGCCGCTCTGAGTAAAATGACGACCCCACACAGGCTCCTTACTAATGACTTCCTTTCTATGCGTTGAATGCGACTCATTGTTACGTAAAATGACATTATGCTTAATGTGACAAATGATGATCTCATTGGTCTGGATTGTGGTGTGTGTGTGTGTATTTGTACGAACTCAGACAAAGTGTCTTGCCTGTTTCCTGTCAGCTGTTGTTTCTCACATTTTGGCTGAGGATGTTTGATTTGCTGTGTTCACTCAAACCAGCTAAACATGGCACCACATACACACACACACTCACACACAACATCCTGACAGTAAGCATGAGAGAAAGCTACTGCATTTACAACATTCCTGTTCACAAACATCTTAACTATCAGCGCACGATGAAGGAGCTGCTGGCGTAAATCAAAATGTCAAAAAACACTCGTGGTGCTCAGAAAGATGGAAAATCACGTGTGAAAGTCACAGTGTCACACAGGAGGATTTACTAGAGGGAAAACAACCGTCCACACCTCCCCTTTACTCACCTGTTCAGTATGACTGACAGTTTGTGTCCCAACATACCATATTTTCTTTCTGCTAAATTCTGAATGGTTGACACTGGCAGTATATTGTTCACCTCACAGCAGCTTCAATCACACCATCGATAAACATAAGCATGAACAAATAGAAAAATAAATGTACAATTTTCAAAAAAATAACTTTGATGTCATTTACAGATTTACTATGCATCAAAGCAAACTTACTTCCTACGCTTCCTAAATGATTTAAGTTTTTGTGAAGCGACATCGCCCTCTAGTGGTTTGACACGCCTACAGCACACGCATCAGTTGAGGCTTTTCATTTATTTTAGTATTTATTCGTCTAGATAAAAAAAAAACATTAGCTGCAAAGTGTAAATACATGCAGTATTTTTGAAGTGTGACCTACAAGACCACACGGATGTAATCGGCTGGAACACACTGGTGAGATTAAACTATCTTCCTTCCTGCTCTACTCAAACCCCTTAAACACGAGCAAACAAATTGGTAATCAAATCCGCTCGAAGGCAAACAGTTCAGTTATTTAAAGAACTTTGGATTAGCATCCTCAGTATCAGTATCAAATTAATTATTCAGTAGACCACATAGAAAGAGATAAAAAAGTGTATGTGTATTCTGGTTAACATTTACTTTTTTAAGCTTTGATAATGATAATGGTTATCAAAACAACCTGATGACTCACTGACTGAGATCTGATCCAACAAGAGTTCGACAGATCGCTTCTAAATTTAAGATATAAACATTTTGTGCTGTAAAAATTGGCGACACGATAAGCAAACCCTTCATTTTTATTCACTTCCATTAGGTTTCTTCCACCATTCTTTGTATTAGTTACAGACTTAAGTTATGTCACGAGCTGGGGCTTTGCCATATCCTGCACAATCTTTGTGTTAAGTTCACTGTAGTGGGGAAAAAGTCAAATGTGGATTTCAAAGAGTCAAACAAATAAAATACCGTAATCAGTTTATTGGCGAAATGAAAGTGAGTACACATTAACTAATCCAGCTAGCTACCAGACATGTACAGTTCCAACACGATGTACCCTTTAGAAACCATCTGGAATGTCAAAGGAAGGTTTTCATTCATAGACTGTACATAAAAAGAAAAAGAATGATAAATTTGTACATTATAAAAACAACAAGATCTGTACCAAATGTTAAAATTGTACATAAATGCATTCCAAATGATTTGCTGTAATAAACTAATTTCCTTTCCAAGATAGAGCTCCACAAATTTCCTTTCGCTCATAAATAGATTTGAAATCTTTGTTTTATGTCAAAGTTTACATAAAATAAATATTTCATTTGGACATTTTTGGGCCAAAGATGAGCTTCTAATATAACATTAAAGCTATTATTTGCACTTGCTTGTCATCAAAGACAATTGTAAACTGGGTGTATGACAAAAGTATTATCTCATTATTTCTATTATTGAAAAAGAATATTTGAGGAAAAAACTGAGAAGGAAAATAACAAGTAAAAAAGAATACGAGAAAAAAAATCTATTTAAAAAAAAAGGATGTTCAAGGATCAACTTCTAAGGAAAACACTGGCAATATTCTTGCACTCAATTCACACAAATAAGGACTAAAATTATATACAATGTACTAAAAACATAATTCACAATAACTCAAAACACTGGCGCACAGAAATAATAAAAAATCTTTTCCAGTTGTCCAATTAAGCTGAGCTTGGCGTCTGTCATTGAGGAGGATAAACAAGATTCCACTGGGATATTAAACAGTAAAATTACATAGAAAACAGTCGTAAATGGAACCGATGACACTGTTGTACGATTTTTACCTGGGAGCAGGGAGCAAGAAGACATCATTCCTAACTTTCTCAACTCAAGTTCCCTTGATGTATCAGCCAAAGTTTTCCTCTAACTCACTCATATCCAAAATTCAACACTAAAGTCTCTAAAGTGCTCCAAGGAAACCGGTCAGGCAAAAAACATGGAAGTGCCTTAAAAAGATTAAATCAGAAAACAAACACACGTTTGAACAAGATGTTTCATGTAATACAAGGTGGAAAAATGTATTATTCTTTTACTTTCTACTCCTTTCCCTCACTTTTTCTGTGTTCCTGCGGTTTCAGTACTTTGGCACTTTGGTGTAGTCCTCTGTGCGTATGCTTTTGCACATGCAGATGGACAGAATCATTCCCAGCAACTGTTAAAAACACAAAAACAGAGCAGAGCTTTTATCATCCTACCGGCGCTTTCTTCTACAAGGTCCACGAGTTCCTTTCTGGGATGAAAAGCACTATATTAAGGCAATAAAGAGTAATCTGTTCTCAAGTGTGAAAACTAATAAATACATCAAAAAGAACAGAGTGCATAAAGTGTAAATGATAACATTATCCCATAATGAATGTTCAACACCTACACAAAACATTATAGGACTATTAAAGGTGAAAATACATAAAAATATTATTTTACACTTTACTTTCATTTAGACTTTAAAGGACAGCAAAGTGAATGGATTTTAGATCAAACACGGACTCTCCAGATTATTTTCTTTGTAAAAGTACCTCCCTGTCTTTGACTATACTAAACTAAACTGTGTATATTGATACCACCAAAAATACTTTCATAGCACAGAGCATACAGAAGTACGTTGTTATCTATGGTGTTGCCATACCTCAATAAAAGCCACGCCGAGGCAGACGCCCGAGACGATGCCGATGTTTGTGAGGAGCCAGCTCTCCACGCTGGCAGCACAACCCTGATTGAACAGAGTCACAGTGATTAATTTGGTGAGGCCCAACAACCAATGGCAAAAAATATCTTAACAGTACATCACAGTCATCGAAACAAGCCAACGAATTTTGAGGTAGAACATTTTCTACCCCGCCGACCCATACTTCAAGCAAAGCAAGACTACAAGACAGTCCACAATTTCTGATTAATGGAGCACTAAATATCTCAGAACATCGTGTCAACATCTGTCCAACGGCATCTGAGTTATTATCACCTGGTGATGTGATGGAAGAAGAACGTTCACCCACCCACCTATCAAGTCATGTGGGGAAAATGAACAGGTGAGGGTGTAAAGAAAAATGTTTACCGCATCATAAACCGGCCAGTCAGGCGTCGGGGCCACACAGAAGCCGCTGTCCGAGGAGTTTCCAGTGGCCACAGACATATTCTGGCAGGAGCAGGGGAACAGCAGCTGGGAGCTGTTGACGATGACCATGTTACTGCTCCAGTCCGCACGGCCGCTCCAGCCACAGCACTCCATCTACAGAAAATCCAAAGAGGAACGGAGAGGACTGTTTGAACATAGTGAAAAGAAGCGAGACAAGGACGAGACTGCAGACATGGAAACTCTCTATTATCTTAAACGGAGAAATGTAATAGTCTCAGAAACACTGGGAGGCTTTGCAGAAAGAATTCAAACATCTTCTCAAACGTTATGGGAGAAATCAAAGCGTTGACTTTGTAAGCGGAGAAAAACCTGGACCTTGGCTTCTACATCAATTTTCCTGACACGGTGGAAAGGAAGAAGTTGGCAGGATTCCTCATCAGGTGTCTGATTGACGGATCAGCACAGATTACTGCGACTTAAAGGATGATTGGAGCAGAATCTTTACCTTAAACCCTTAATTTTAGTACAATCAGTCATGTAAACTCTAACGCCTCTCTACACTGAGCAGCAGGAAAGCTGTATCATAAACTTTCACTTTCAGAGAGGCGGGGGGTTGTTGTGTCTTCTATGTGGTTTTGCACTCGTATCAGATAAATCTACGGAAAAAATGCACAACAGAAACACTCCAGAACAGCGCCTCAATAAGTGTACTCACCGTCCGCTGGATGAAGTCCCAGGCCTGCTCTGTGGATGTGTTGTTTCCAGGATAGTTGTCCAGCACTTTAGAAACCACCTTGGTCATCCCGTCATTTAACTGTAACAAAAAGAGGTAGATGAATAACTCATACGTTTCATAGACAAACTCAACAAGTGGCCGGAAAGACGTCCTAGAGCTTCCAATTCATCTTCGGATATGATAAATGGGAATCTGCCTGCATGGTGAATTCCTGCTTTTTATAGCAGCTCACTCAGATGGTTTATAGCAACGAGAGACAAGCAGCTGGATCAATCAGGAAACATGAGCTCAAGATGCCGTTTTCTCTGCCAAGTCTCAGAGGGTTCCTGGTTTTGTTCTGAACACACACCGCCAAATGTCATTTTATTGTAGAAAATGCATGTTTGAGTATGCGTGTGTGTGTGTATGTATTTAGGATTATGTTACAGCTGACTCTTCAGCTGCACACTTTCATCCACCGTCATAATAACATTTATGCCAGTAGTACTATCCGAGGTACTGAGGTAGGCAAAAACCTTCTTGTTTTGAAACCCCACCCACCAGAGGGCACTGTAACTCCAATCACTTTCAATTGCAGTTTTCCTGCGTTCACATGGTTTTTATTACTAGAAAGGTGAGTCCAAGTGAGACTTACAACAGGAAAACTCCAACCAAGTTCATGTAGGCTATGCTCTAGTATAGGAATGATTTATCAAGCAGGCAAAGAACAAACAACACGGAAGAGACATCACTCACCACGTCCTTCTGGAAGTAGATGAGAGCACCAGCTGCTATCTGAGCGAGGAGGATCAACAGGAGGCAGGTGAAGTACTGAGGAGAACGAGGGGGACAGGTGAGATACAGCGCACTTATCAGGCGTCATCGAGCAGGACGGGACGGCAGATCAAAGATATGTGACGCACAGTGACTGGCTCAATTCTATGGCATCATCACACAGGTGGTTTAGTCTGCATCAATCCCCTCTGCCCATACGATTCATCATTATATGTAAGGTGGAGTCCAGGCAAAACTCCAGGGGGTTTTAGCCTCTTGCTTGCAATTGTCAACAACTACTTTACAGGAAACGTCGATTAATCATTGATTAAATTCTCAGGAGTTTATGTGGATCAATACAACTACAAGAACACAGACAGGCAGAATATGCAGGTACGTTATATTTTTATTAGGGCCGATGAGTCAGCTTGTTGTTTTTCTGACAAAATTCAATCAGTCAGAGCGTAACTTAAAAACAGCTGGAATTCAGTCCTCTTGGCGAGTCGGTGACTCAGGCAATGAATATGGAAGGAATTGGTATCAAATCGGCCAACAGTCAGCAGTTTTGTAGCTGAATATTCATTGACCCAAATAAAATATTTTCATGGACAGCAGACATGCATGTGTCCAAATAATGTGGTTTTAAATGAAGGTTATGAATATGTAAATAAATGTTAACAGGGAGTATTGCTTTACTGCAGAAAACTGAGAAAACGGTGAAACACTTAAAATTTCCAGTTCGGTGTGTTTAAGTATGCGGTGTGCACAAATGTTGACACTGTGTCTGATAGCCAATGAAAACACTCCTTATTGGCTAAGCTACATTTAGCACCCAATCACAGGTCCAATGTAGTATAGGATACAAAGTGGTTCTGGTCCAGGTCGTCACGACTGTAGTCAAAATCCGTGCACGCAACTTCAATGTCGTACACACAGTTTGTGGGGAAAGTGTGTGTCCACCGTCACCACTTACCAGGCCGAGTACACAGCGGATCTCATAAATGGCCCCAACGCAGCCCAGGAAGCCCAGGAGCATGGAGAAAGCCCCAACTCCAATCAGGATGTAGCAGGCCACCTTAACCGATGTGGAGTTATCTGCAAAGAGGAAAAAAAAAGACAAGATGCGTGAGGATCCCCATCTTGTTACATCTGAAACATGGGACAAGAGGGATTACAAGAGGGATTAGGACCTAAGCTGTGACTTCAGATGAAAGTTGCAAAGTGTAACACCTTGATCACATATAGGAACGTTGAAATGTAAAACAGGAACAGTGTGTGTGTGTGTGTAGTGGGGCGGGAGAATGGAAGACTCCATAATGATAATATTTTCATGTATTTGAGCCAATCCGATGACAGCTCCTGGAGAACGGCCGGCTTGAATCCATTGTCAATGCATTTCTTAAACTGAAGCCCCTCCTCCACTGAGGCTCAGTTTTCAAAGCACGCCACAAAACCTGAGCTCCATTCAGGTACTTGTATGCGTATTAAAATCATATTAAAATTGTGATGCCAATTTCTATCGACATATCACATGACATGGAAAAGTTCCTGGATCTTGGATTCACCCTGACGTTGGCTGAGCCTGTGATGAATTATCTCAGGAACCCAGGATTTTTTCCACAGTGTGGAAATAAAGAATTGGACTGTGCTCCTTTAAATTGGCAAGTGAGGCAGCTCTTTTTGTTTGTGTGCGAGTGTGTGTGAGTGTCTTACAGAGAGAGGGAGAGAGAGAACCCACAGTTTGACATGCTGCAAAAAAATGGACAAAACTCATCTATAATTTGAGTGTAGATGTGTGTAAAGAGTGTTATCGTACATTGTCCAGGCTTCTCCAAACTTTAGTTCAGACCTCTCTATCTTTGGGGATCACTGAACCAGGGAGGAAATCCTGCAGCTCCAAACCGAGACAAAGAGAAACTCTGAAAGTTTATGATGGAAAATGAGGCTAAGCGGGGGGAGGGGCGGCGCTGAGGAAATAAAGGCATGCATATGTTCGTGTGTGGGGGTGCAAAAATGCGTGGATTTGTGGCTCCTTGCGCACACAAACACATGTGCAGGGTCGACCTACACGTCAACCCGAGACTCCCAGTCCGGAGCTCCGTTTAACACGGGAATACACACGGCTGATGAATTATGGCAGATACCAGCCCTGTGAACCTCATGTATACTAACTAACATATACATTTACATACAGAACAGCACACACACACACACACTTCCTGCATTCCCTACCCTCAGCAGACTCATATTCAAGACTGCTGAGGATAACAAATGAAATAATGTCAACATGTTTCCAGGACAAATCCACGTTTCATCAGTTTTCTAGAATTGAGCGTCTTAATACTAGATTGCCGTCATGGTTTTGCCTAAAATGTCAGATTTGTATCTGTTATCCACAAACAAAGCAAAGACAAAACGCATGTTAACATGCAGGACAAATGTCTGCAGAATACACTGACAGAAGAATGCAACCTGATCTGTCAGACCACATACAGCTGAGGTTCGACTCAGCCGCAACCGGATACCAGCCACGATTACGTAGAGATTTTAAAGGCACACACACACACACAGACATTTTCAACTAGATTTTTAACATAGATTTCTACACCTTGAACGTACAAATAGCAGCTGACACAAGAGGCTGTATGATGTTATTTTTTAATCGAAGAATCTATTAAGCAAAAAGCAAAGACTCACTGCACACACACGAGCCATCGACTGAGATCCTTCTAAAACACAGCTCCAGATAATGAGAACACACCTTTTAAACACACGTTGTAAATTCAAGTCTGGAAATCAGATGACAGGACTTGAATTTTAACGTCACATTTTTGCCTGTGTTTATATGTGTATAAAACAGTATGGGTGTGCATTAAACAATTTAAATTAAATTACATTCTATTGAAAAGACCACGCCCCTGCCAAGCAAAAAATGAGAATGGCTGAACATGTAGTGAGGTGTTGCCTCTGTGGATGGTTGTGGGCTTTCCACAGGATGATCAGTGGTCTTTCCCAGATGATGTATCATTGTGTCAGTCATTCAAAGCTTTATTCCATTCAACAGACTGATTTCATCTTCCACGTGCTGCACTGATTCATCCCAGATTCACTGTGATGGTCTGTGAGCCCACAACAGGCCACTCCATTCCAACACTGACCATCAATACGTCTCGTTCATGTCCAGACACAGAGCCAACGGACCACTGTACGGAAACCCTCTGCTGGGTGCTTTTGTAATGTATGACTGCATACTTATCCTCGCTGAAATCCCTGCACTCACTCTGCCTCTGCTCTCAGACCAGTGATGTAGTGTGTGAGTGAGTGAGCGAGTGAGTGAGTGTGTGTCTGTGTCTGTGTAGTGATGAGTAAGGCAGTGAGCGCACTGGGCTGATGTGATGTATGCTGATGCTGAGCAGAGTAGAAAGAGCTCAGTGTGAGAGGAGGACACCTGCAGATCGGCCACAGCCGAGGGACAAACGTCCTCAGTGACACTCTGTTCTGAAAACACACACACACACACACACACACACACACACAGTCTCCTTCGTTTGCTCTGAGGACTCACTCACTCTCAATTACTATCTCAATGTCTGTCTCTGTGGATCTGGCTGTCCATCCTCCTCCCTGCATGGATCTCTGTTCTCGCTAGTGTTTTCTTTCTGTGGTGAACCCTGGACGATGTATGATAGTACTCTTAACACACTTTTGCCATCTCTCTCTCTCTGTCTGTCTGTCTGGGTCCCTCTCTCACAGGGCCTGCGGCCAGACCTTGGCCTGTTTTCCGCCTGTTAATCATGGCTCCATTTGTTATGTCCTACATGCGGATTAGAGTAAGGACTACAGTGGAAAAAACGGGGGGAGGAAACTTTTGCCGTTTGTTGCTTTTCTTCTGTAGCCCAGTTGACTAACATACATCAGCAGAAACACTGTCAGTGTCCTGTCGCTGCCTCACGTTGCCAATTTTAGATATGAAAATATGATCGGCTTCACTGAGCGTGTCTGAAAACACATCACATAATCAGAAACATATGGAGAAACTCTCTAAATGGCACTGCTGTTTGCCAAATGATGATCACAAACAAGCTTTTAAAGCACAGAGGATCAAAGGCAAATAAAAAGAAAAGCACTCACTGAGGACAACGATGAAGCTCTGATTGTCCAGGAGAAGCCAAAGTCCAAAGCCCATGATGACAACCCCAAACAGCTGGAAGGCAAGACACACACACACACAAGTCAGCAAAAATCTTTCATGCCCTGCTATAAATGTGAGCTTTTAATGATATGCATGCATATTTTTGTATGCTTCTGTCCAGTGAGAAAGTAATGTGGATACATAACTAATAAAGGTAGGTATTACTATACTTATGAGGACCTTGTCTGGTAGAATGGGACCTAATATTTAGAGTTTTTATAAATGCAAAAATATGTATCAATAATGACAAATTACTCACAAAGAAGATGAGGTTGAACAGGAACAGGAAGTACTTAATTGCTCTGGTGCAGCCTTTCCCCATGGTGATCTGAAAAAAAAAACCGGTCACGGTACATTTTACAAACGTTTACAGCGTAAACAGCTCAGACGGTGTGAAGGGAACTGATACGATGCAAATTCTATTATTCTGTATGATATCCTGTCCTGTATATGTACTATAATCATTCACTTACGTAATACTACTATCAGTAAATGCCTGCATTTTTACTACATTATGAAATTTGCAAGTAACAGGTAACAAGTACACAACTTAAAGAATTTCCTTTGTATATTGTGAAAATAAAGTTCCCCAAAATCTGATAAAAAAAAATCCAAAATAGACAAAATAAGAGCACTGGTATGTCTTTTATCTCTACATTAACACCATCGACGTTTAAAGATAAATACTCCCCTCTGAAATATTGTGCAGGAAATGAAAACCTTTGATTTCCACCTCTGATAGTGGCGTGGTCAGAAGCCAGTTTGTGTGTGTGCGTGTGTGTTGTCTTTGGTGATGAGTTTGATGTGTACCAACAGTGACAGATGGAGAAAAGCTCAGAATCCTTTAGTTAAACTGACTGTAATGACAATGTGGGGCTAAAATCTGCAGGATTATACCCAAACAGACAGCAGAGTCCAAACGCCGTGGTCAGAGGCGGAGCTAAAGGGATGGTTGATGATGGATGCTTTGACTCTCAGATCCAGGCCCACTCTGTTGTCCTTTCATATGCACCACAGAATTACCTCCAAATAATGACGACTGTTTACCACAAAGAAAAGACGCCTTCATGTCACATCACAAAATTGATAGGAAATACTTGAAACGATCAGCTCGTGAGTGATAAAGATTTACTTGCTGAATTATATTCAACAAAAATCTAATTGGATCACTTTTTGTAAGCATGAACATAGCTAATATACAGTAATGGAATATATTACATTTCATCTACCAATATTAATTTTTGTTGGCTATGTTGTGAAGTTCAATCCGCGATGTTAAGTCGGAGGTACGTGGAAGTTTTTCTCTCCGTTTAATTACAAGTTAATTAATCATAATCGGACTGGCTGCGCTCTAATTCTTGTAGCTGACATGGAAGAACGTTTAAAGAAGTGTCCAACTCACACAAAAAATATTTATGAAATAGCTCATCCAAAATTGATGGTATGTCAGGCTCAGAACACATCAACCAAACCATGAAAGAAAACAAAAATTAAACGTGTAAACTCCACTGAAACCAAACAAAAATGCTCCATTTGCAACCACCAACAGGAAAACGACAAAGAGCCTTTCTCCTGCAACAGCTCACATTCACGGAAAATTCTAACATTCACACACGCAGCATCCCTCTTTCTGTCCCTCTCTTTTTTCCACGTCCTCTCCCTCCTCTCTTCCTCCATACAGGAATGTTCTTTTACTATCCAGTAAATCGATGAAAATCTGGGTGAACTATGTTGGCTCACATCAACAGCGTGAGCGCAGCGTCCAAGTCCGACCCACATTCCCATCGCTGGAAGTGGGTTACTGTTACAGTGCTGCCTGTGCCAGTTTTTTGGGAGGGTGGGGGCGGAGGGGGGGCTGCAGTGGAAGAGAGTACATACTCGGAAAATGTACACGAGCGGAGCAGGTCAGCTTCTGGTGCTGCGCACACAGCAGCACGTTCAGCTGCTGTCTCTACTGTAATCATCTGTTCTACATATGAGACTTTGGTCCAAATATAACATCCATCCATCCATTTTACAAAGCCTTTGTGGGAGCAGGCCTGGGAGGCAGCTGAGATCTCCTCCATGTCTGCCCGGAGAGTCTCGAGGCGTTGTGAGTCCAGATGGGATTCATCTAAACACAGTATAAAGCCTTCAGGACTGATTGGTCTGCCCTGTGTTCTCCTCCTGGCTGGATGTGCCTGGAATACCTCCTCACCTCAGCTGGCTCCTTTCAATGTGAAGGATCAGTGGCACAAGCGTAGCCAGAAACAAGTTTTTGGTTTTGCCTTCGGAAAAGCGGGACCAGGTGTACAAGAACTGAAGCCCAATAACTTGACTTGTACCTCTAGCAACCATTACTTTAACTAATTTCAAGCCCAAATCTATGACCAGCGTAAAATTATAACGACGCAAGTAAACAAAACCATGCCACTATAATCAGTAACACAAATAAGCGCTCTATTGTTACAAACGGCCGACGGCAATATGCAGGATCACCAAAAGTAGAAAACTGATACCACACTTCAGAGCTGGAATACGTTTGGTCTACAGTTGATATGAAGAACTTTTCAGTGTGTGGCTTAGACAGAAACAGATTTCTGTGCTCTAATGTCACAAAACTGTCAGAGATTCGCCTAGATTCTCAATCCTTCTTGGCTAAATCTGTCCTCTTTAACATTGGTAGAAAAGTAGGTGACATAGACATCAAAATGCAGAATCTGTCAAATGGTGTATTCGAGCCAAGCACAACCTCTATCTCTTATCATCCATATCATCCATATCAGCCATCGTTTTATCAGGACATCAGCATGGTCCTTTTCAATAGAACCCGGCCTCTCCAAAAACATAAACAGAGAGCTCTTCTTAGACATTTTGACTTTTTGTTCATCCACATTCTGCCGTATGTGGGCAGACTTATGTTTACATAACCAAAACCACACAGCCCACGAGGTCAGTCAGCAGCTACTCCACATGTGCCATGACCTTATTTCAGTTTGATTTGTTGGTCATCTATTTACCGCAGATTAATCACAAGGGACAGCTAATAATATTATCAAATGAGCAAGAGAGTATTCATTCAGGCGTGTAAAATGACATATTGGGTGCCAGTGATCAGCAGTTTTACTCCACTCAGCTTTCTCCCGATATCCAAGGTCATCACCCTGTCCCAACAACATCCATTAAAAAATGCCATCAGGAGTGTTTTGGAATTTTCTGTTATCTTGATATCTCAAAGTCATTGTGACTTGCAATTGGGGACCTTCCCATCTATAACTGTAAGCAAGAAGTGAACATGAAACCATGCAAGACCACATAGACACGACTTCCCTTTTTAAAATTGAATGTCTTCAACACACAATCAGTGCACTTTACATGTGTATATGTTTACATGTGATTAAAAAAACTCGCTTCCACCTTGTTTCCCTTTTGCTCTCTGTCTCCTGTGGCTCGTCGCTGCCGTTTCAGGTCCAAATATTTCACCGACTTGAGATATCTCGGGTGCATTTGCCGCATCAGCGTGTGGCTCTGATTGTCTGTCTGCGGGCACCGATTCCCTTCTGAGCTGCTGCTTTTGTTGGC
Organism: Brotula barbata; assembly: GCA_900303265.1. Classification (NCBI taxonomy): domain Eukaryota; kingdom Metazoa; phylum Chordata; class Actinopteri; order Ophidiiformes; family Ophidiidae; genus Brotula; species Brotula barbata. The sequence goes on from OMNV01000548.1 coordinate 75,269, forward strand.
AATTTGCACAAACTGAAAATCAGATGAATATGTCTCAATGAAACGCACGAAAAGAGCCTGTTTTAGGTGGCATACTTATTACCAAAGATGAGCAAGGAGATACAGCACGTGTCACTTTTGTCCATTTCAGAGATTCCATATTACAAAGATTTACTGTGTTGAACAGGATTATTTTTCATACCCGCAGGATACTTCAGTGTTTCTGAATTCGAATAATGTCATAAAAGTGGCAGTAAGTGTTGTCAAACTATTTACAGTATTTGAGTGACACTTAACTTTCAGGAGTAAAAAAATGAGTTATGTGTGATTTCAATGTAATAATCAGTGCTAAAGTCTTGAATGTGAAAAATGTTTATATGAAGTCAAAAAGCTCACATTACACTGCAATATTGATGTTTTCTTAAAGATTATGGTGCACAACTTAAACCTGGGCGAAGATACTGAACGTGTGTAAAAGACAAAACCAAAAGCGGTGCAGATCTAAGTCACGGGAAAAAGTGCATAGAGATCAGATTTTTGGGGTTTTTGTGTAACTAATGGTGCCGTCGAGGCTCCTTCAGAGCGCCGCATTCCAGGACTGGAAGCTGTAAACATGATGAGAGCATCCATGTGCTTTTGGTTGGAAATAATAAAAGAGGCTCTGTTACAGAGTGCGTGTTGCTTAAATTTAGAAATGCCACGGAGATAGTTTGGGACGCAGCTGCTAAATGAAGAGAGGAAAGTGTGCGTGGGGAATATCCTCCATTTTGAATAGATGCATCAGCATTCAAGAGCCTCTATATTCTGTCTTAACTTATATTCATAAACCATCAGGAGATCCCACTGACAGCTGCTGTTATATGTGTGAAGTCCCAGAATAAACAGAAACATGCCACACTAATTATTTCCAGAAGAGAACAGACAGAACTTATAAAGTTAGAAAACATATGTAGTTTTTTATAATCTCCCTTCATGTTTATCGTGTAATATAGTGGATAGGCTGGATACTTAAACACCATGTAACACATCAATTAACCTTCCCACACACCCCGGTATGACACACCCTGCTAGTACTAAGCCAATGAGCACTGCGCGTGTGTTTGGTCAGCATTCATCTTTGACAGTCTGTGGCACTGCTGCTCATATTTGTCCAGTCAAGTTTTGAGCCACGTCATCTGTAAAAGTTCATCCCAGTTTGACCCAGTTCACACTGGAACTTTGTTTCCTGTTAACTGCAACAGGCACACTCACACACACAAACACACACACACACACACACACATACACACACACACCACATGTGCCCAGATTCCCAGTGGTGTCTGGAAAGTTTCAGCATTCTGTTCCGTGTTTCTTTAAAGGGGGAGCAGAGATATTTTCCCTTCATTTATATGACATGTTCATTTTGCTTTTACATCAGAGGAAAACAGTTTAAACATGAATCTTAACTACACAGAAGCTCATTTACACTAAAATATTCATTGGCTTTTACAGCAGCGCTGCTTACAGTAAGGCGTTGTTTGTGGGACAACAGTGTGTTTATTAATGTATGAAAAGCTCCATGAATGAGCTGCAGTAATTAACGTTTTGTTCATTTGTTCATGGGCAACCAAAATGACAACATTGATGATGTGCGGGGGAAGGTTTAAGGCCCTGTTGGATGTTCATTTACTCAAGTCCAATTTTAAGGTCCTGCCATTGTAAATTATCCAATAGTTATACTATTCTTACAACTGCACTGCATATTCAGTACATATATAACATTGAAGAATTTCATATAATCTAAAATCTATCTAATAATGCATCTCTGACAATATCTGCTCAGCTTTCAAAAAAGCTGTGGGGGATTTTATTAGCCTACACAGGAGCATTCTATTGTAGTTATTTTTTATTTCTATCTACATTTTTCCAATCCTTCACATCTTCCAATGTGGGGATTTTCCTGTTCCAAACTCTTGACACGGACGATCTTTTCAAAATAAATGGTTGACTGTGATATTGAGAAAATTGCTTAAAGTGTGGATGTCGAAAGATCAGGCATTCAGTCTGTAGATTCAGATTAAGTGTTATTTTTGTCATATCACAAATCACATCCTAGATGTTGTTTGTTATCTTCATTTCTTCTTTTTTTTTAAAGAATTATCAAGGCCGATCATCTCACATCTAGCATATTAAAGTTAAATTTGAAGGAGTGTGTATAAAACCCCGGTTCCTGCACACTGGTCGGCACTATAGAAGACCAAAGTATGAGTACAAGTCGGACGCCCTAAACATTAGGATGAAAGTGAAACAGGGCTTTGTTGTGTATATTTAGTACACTTTTCGTTTCAGCCTGAGTTGCAACAACAAGCTGTTCAACTCAGCTCATCACTCCTCCTCCCCCTCCGTACCAGGCACAACAGCACACAGCTGAATGACGCAACAAGAGCTGATGAGGAAAATCAACTTAGTGGCAAGATAAGAGCAGATCTTTTTCGGCATACGTCAATCTTCGGCAAGTACATCTGTGTTGGGGAGTGACAGTGTAACACTAATATGAGCAGTGTGGGAGCAAAAGTGATGAGCTGATATTAAAATTCAAAGTATTCTAAGTATCACTGTGTCTGTTTTTAGTTTTCAGCTGATTGACCACAGGCCTGTTTCATTTAACCGTTAAACTCTGGTAAATGAATTGGTAATTGAGTGCACTTTAAGCCACACAGTTCTGGTTTATCGACAGGACTTGGTCTGAATGGAATGAAGGGGCCTTTTCTCATTAGTAAACCATTCATTGTGTGTGTCACATACAAAATGGATTCAAAATTAATACGAGTGATTACATAAAAAAAAACAAAAAAACAACAACAAACAGGGACCCTTAAGTTAAAGCTATGGTATTTTTCCCCTTATTCTTATCTTTATACTTTTATTTTGACTTTGTAATGCATCCTAATATGTTTGATATCTTTGGAAATTTTACTAGAGTTTCTAACAAAATCCTGTGTTAATGACAATGGACCCACTGGAATTGAAGAGGTGTAGATGGATTGACTTTGGTGGTTTAGATCCGACCAGCAGACTTCTGATAGACGTCCAAGTTCATTGGATGCACGACACAAAGCTGTCCAGTTGTTCACTGTGCTTCAAGTCCAACTCTTGGACTCCAACAAAAGAGACTCTCATGCCAACTAAACTCTTTACTTCATAGTTATTGTACTCTGTGCATCGTGCTACCCGGGCACAACACCCATGTTCAGTTGTCTGATGATGTGAACATCGTCATCCCTCTCATCTCTCCCATTCCTCTCACGTGAGCCGAGAACAACATTACATCATTTTTGAACAATCGGTCATCACACTGGCATGCGTCTAAACATGTTTGATCAGATCCTGTTGGTCTCTGTATCCCTGCAGAACCAACCGTTTGTCATTCATCCTCACACTTTACGAAAAACAACTTCATTCATACATACAATAAGACAAGAGAGAGAGAGAGAGAGAGAAAGAGCTGAGCTGACATGACCGAACTTGTTTAATCTTTGGATATTGTTGTGAGTCACTTCATCATCTTTCACCTTCAATTACAAATACAAAGCGTTAGAAATTAAGGGTTGGCCTCACGGGTGGCACTGGGATCAAATAATTGGTCACCACCACAACAAGCAGGGCCTTCAGCTTGGACAGGCATCCTACACACACACAATTGGCCATGTTGACGGGAGGCCGGCAGAAGGATCTTGTAGTGGCTGCACGAGTGACTCGTAATGCTTCCAGGGGCCCTGCTATCAGTGAAACCCAACGCCCATGGGTGAAAAGAGGCGGGTGAAGACATCACATGTCACAGAGGGAGCAAGATACTGTCTGCACCTCATTAAATAAGCAAGCAACTGACTGATAATGTGGGGGGTGAGATTAAATCAGATGATTAAAAAGATTTCAAATGGAAATCGTGTCCATTTTGATCCGTCCACATCTAATACACCCTTTTTGCCTTCGCCTTTCTTAGTTTTTCGTTAAACTTTGTTTTAACTCTTGCGATATGGGATCTGGATCCGCTTGTCCCACCTTTTCCAAAATCTTTCCCACTTAAAAAAATAAATAAATATCACAAAATCTCCATTACCTATTCTGCTCTCTAGCAATAACAAAGACAATAAGGCAATTTTCCACAATGCAGTGTTGGTAATCAACATGAGCACATCCAGTCCAGGCCACGTAGATGCTCTTTGTCTCATGCGAAGCTGTGCAGGAGGGGCCTGGGGCGGCCACAAACACAACAACAGTAAACTCTTTTGTTTTTGTCACTCACTCTTCCCTCGCTGTTCCTTTCAGAGCTGTTTGGTATCTATTTGTGGCATCAAATTTTAATTTCAAATATTGGTGCTGGTAGGACAAACTAAGTAGGTGTTTGTTTGCCACTGTTCCTTGTAGTCACAGCAAACACCAGCCTGGCTTCATGAGGCCTGGAACGAACCATTTCATAAGCAGGTAAACAGTGTAAGTCATGTAGATATAACTTTCTATATATAAGAAATGGATAAGAGAGGTCTGGGTTGTTTAAGCATCATTCTTTCATTTTGTTTATTCTCTCCTTCCGCTGCTTTTGGTGCAAATTGTACCATGTGCATGTGATTCTTTATCTTCATTGTTGATAAAATGGAAAACAGTGGAACGTAGCAGAGGTCGTATGAACCTCAGAAATCTGTGGGCCTCTTGTGACTACAGTGCCAAATCAATTCTAACATAGAAGATTTGCGTGTAAACACACACATCAGGTATATGTTGCAGTAATCGTGAAAATCAGATACGAGCAGAAAATCAGCTGGGAATCAAGACCTTGCAGGGTAAACATAGCCTATGAGACCTCAACAACCTCAAATCGAGCTTCAATTCTTGCTAAGAATGTCTAAGTTTGGGGGTTATTGATGAGGGCCACCACGAAGCCATAACAAACTAACATCTGTGAAAGTATATCCCAACTCTCCTGACAGGGGTGTTGCATCAATTAAGGCAGGAGAAGTTACACCTTCGTTAAGTCCGACGTACAGCATGCTGGGCTTCAAAGTTTACACACATACACACACGCAACAACCTGATTGACAACACCCACCCAATGAGAATCCCACTTTACATACATCCTTCAAGAAACACACCGCCCACCCCCACCACACACACACACACACACACACACACACACAGTCCCATCACCCCTGCTGCCTCACAGGGCCCCGCTTTGAGTGGCCACCAAAACAATGGCTGCTTTCAGACAATTTTCTCTCCAGTAACAAAAGGGGAAACTTGACACACAGAGGGCCGCTGCAGCCTTACATTTCCCCACAACAATAACAGCTGTACTGTTGGAAAGTTGTCCCTTTCTCGCTGTGAGACCTTATCTTGAGAGAGAATGGACACCTGACACTCCTCTTGGCTGTGTTTCTAGAGGATGTAAAGCTATCATGAGGTTAAGCCACAGGACTTGTTGAACACCTCGAGGTCCGCAGGCTGAAGGGACGGTCTGCTTGTGGGTCATGAGGAGGTGTGTGGATGGAGCGGCCACCAAATCAAAAGCAACTTTTAGCACAGCTTGTGAGTGCGTGAACCCTGACAGTCCCAGGATCACGATAATTAATTCAACATTTGACCAAACTGGTTTGGGCCTCCCAGACAACTTCATTCCCATTCATTTAAAAAGGAGCAAGCTGAACAGGTTTCCATGACAACAATCCAGTCAGGCGGCCGTAGAGAAGAGGTGTGGGAAAGAAACCGTTTTCACGGGAAAAAAAAGAAAAAATCTCACGCTTGTTTAGCCTCGCAGTCGGCTCCTCACTCCCACAACGTGAAGCATGTAAACAGTGCAGAGAGAGGTCCAACAGAGGACATCAGAGACATCAGGACTAAACAGATACCTGCACGCTCTTTAATTACCACACATTATCCATTTCTATTTGTCATTTGACAATTCAGCCCTAGTGTAGCATGACTGTTTCTGGGAGATCTCAAATTACACTATAAGGGCACAGACAATCACAGCTGAAACACTGCAGTTGTCTTAATTTTTCCAGCTTCTCTGCATCATCGTCATCATCATCTGCTCTACTGTGGGATAGTGAACTTCAGCAGCATTAGTCATTAGAGGCCTTAACTCAGGGGGATGAAAATGATTTAATGACCAAACCAAAGCCAACTTTGCTTTCCTTGATTATGAAAAGCAGACATTATAAGGAAATGTGGTTCCCACGTGGCAGCAACAATAACCTTACTTGAAGGAAGATGACGAGCAGACAAAACTCTACTTGACTGGAGGTTGTTGTTGTTGTGGATGAGTGTGAAATATGAGCAGTTCCAGTGGAAACCGTATCAGACCCATAATTAGCTTTAGGGCAATTCCACTGAACAGGGTAGACAGGTTATGGACTCGTGCAGCATTCTGGGTGTGTCAGAGACATGTCTCACTAACGTGGAGGACAGAACAGTATTAAGTAAATCGATGCATATTGTACACACTACGCGTGCTTTGTAGCCGGTTGAATGGGACGTGAAAACATCTCGCCCAGAATGCAGCCATACTGGTCCTCATCTCACATGGAGTGAATTTTCATGGTGAGCACAGGAACTGAAAACATTTCTGGCTCCTTGTCTGACAGCAATCCAAAAAGCTAACCACCAACAGCTGCAAAGCCCAGCACGTAATCCATGCGGCAAAGCGCACTTTTTCTCAAAATATGGAAAGGTAATTAAGGTCATGTGGTGTCCTTCAGCCACCGGGAAATGAAACAGATTTACAGCTTCAGATGTGGAGGCAAAAATCCACTGGTGGAGGTACAGAGGGAAGACGAGATACAGAGACCGTCCAGAGGACAAATCTGAAATGTTGGTCGAGCTAAAATGAAGCATAAAAAAAACTCGGCCCTACATACACAACCTCAGCAAAACCCACAATCAGCACATACAACACTACTTGTTGAACGTTAAATACTTACGTTGTATGACTTTAAAGTGGGAAAAATAAGACACTGACACTAAATATTGCCTTTGGATGGATAGTGGACGTTGTAATCAGGTTTGGGTATCAGTTGGATTAAAGTGTGTGTAGAAACCCAGCCTAGGACAAAGCTTACCAGTTCCCACTGATTGCACTTTCAGTTCTGTTAGTTGTTACTGATATGATGCAGTCAGATGACCTAAAACTGGCAAAATATTCAGGCTAAAGAGTTTGAGTTCACACCAAAATCCACGGTGTTTCTGAAAGAACCTTTAAAGACAACAAGAGCATTTATCACCGATCAAATTACAGAGATGTCATATTCCAAAGCTCTTTACCCTGAATAATGTGGCTCCTAACTGACTCTGTGTGTTGTGTTGAACATATAATCACTTCCACAGGCGCCACATCACCATCCGTGTTTGTTAAAAGACGCTAATAGCAACGTGGGAGATAAGATAACTTTCCACAAACTACCAATCAATCCGCACGCATTTTAATCAATATGGAGCCCATCGCTTCGCTTCTCAGCCCTCATGAGGAAAGACACAAGTTCCAAAGCGCCGTAGAAGTTTCGGAGCTTTGGTCGGAGTGAGAGACAGAGACAGCTGGTCGGATCGGAGACTTACTCACGCTGTTTTGGCGTTGATTTGCGGTAGAATTGAGTGCGCGGTGCAGAGGTGTCCGGGTTGTGTGCGCTCGGAGCGGACTGTTGGACGAACTGAGGGACCTGAGCTGAGACAACAAAGCGCCAGAAAGTGTGCGGACCGAACAACAGACACACAGACGCTCAGACAGACAGACACACCGACAGACAGCACGGGGAATCTCTGCTCTCCCCACCACGCGGCAGATATGGGAACTAACCATAACCCAACCAACCAACCAACCAACCAACCGTGCCCTCCGTTAACCCCTGAATCCCCGCAAGGACGAGGGATTACACACTGTGAACTGCGACAAGTTTAAAAAAAAAGGACAAAGAGTTCTGTAGATATTTGTGTTTAGAGCAAAATATTTCACAAAATTACACTTTCGTTTTAAAAGCAGGGCCGGTCCTAGTATTTTGGGGGGCCCAGGCAGAAATCAAATTAATCTTTTGACACAGAAGTCACAGGTTACTATTAATAATGACGTAAAACACGTAGAGGAGAGTCACGAAAAAGAAAAAAAAATCTACAGATGTTATTTTAAAAATAAACAAATCTATTACAGTAACATAACATTTTTCATTACACTTAAATTAATCTTAAAATGAATTTCCCCTGAATACATCACTATCTATTATATTATTGTATTATCCGTATATAGTATATAAAAATAAAATAGGAAGTGGATCCTCCAACATCTATAGGGTTGATGCAAGGTGTAAATGCTCACAGAATATACAGTGACATTTGGAACCTGACTCCCGTTGCGATCAAATCTCTGACCATGACAGAGCATACAGGAGGGACATATTCATTCATAAAATAAATTTAAAAAAAACAGTTGTAGACAGCAACCTGCCTCCTCTCCTGGGCTCAGCTTGCTATAGTTGAGGAGCAAGAGTCTGGACTTGTCGTGAATGTGGACCTACTGGACCGCAGATGGTGCAAGCCCAAGAATAAAAAGTGTTGTTTCTTTAATGAATGAAGAACCCAATCTCAGTGCAGACAGCATACAAAAATTAAAGGTTTGCACCAGATTCCTGTGGAAATGTGTTTGTTTGGCTGCTTAGGTGAACACAAGCACCGGTTAGCCATGCAGGCTCAGTCAGTTAACAGTTCTTTCCCAGGTTACGTAAATATACCTTTGGATAAATACAGTATGCTGAACCTCCTCACTTGTGGAAACTGGACTGTAGTAAAAAGGCCTGTTTTATACAACAAAGTTACAGACATCATCAGGACCTCGTTATTACAGGCTCCAGAGGTCTGACTTGCTGTATAAACAAAAATAGGGATACAGGACCCTGAATAAAGGATCTGAATTCTCACAGAACGTAATAAACCAGTGAAGGTGTCCAACAACACACTGTAGCTTTTTTCATGTGATGAATGATTGCACGATTAGTGAGTGAATCATTTGTAGCCGTGCTGTCCTACATCAAATGTCCTCATTATAAATATTAATAGCTGCAGCTGGTTCCCATGCTATGACCTCTGTGATGCACATTTCGATGCAAAATAGCAAACAGAACTCTTCACCACGCTGTGTATTGAATAGTTCATTCCTTATCTTTCATGATTTATTATTACAGCCACTAGCGTGTGTATGGGAGGCTGCACTGCACACTGTTATCGTGACCTGACACGAATATGAATCACAGATCAATAATTAATCAGTGTCTCACTATTTAGCAATCATCCTTATCATTCATTGACACAGTATGTTTTTCAATGTATTGATCACCACCCAATGAAGTAAACATTGATCGCACTGAGACACATGAACATCTTTTTTTTCCAATTAGTCTGAGTGTTGCTTGTATAGGTCGGCTTGTTTATTATCTCCTTACTGTGTCTCTGTTGAATTCTACACACTTATATCTCACACATACTCACAGCTCCGACTCACTAATTATAACATGTCCAAGCTGCAAGTCCTCAAAGATTTAGTAGTTGTAGAGCTTTTAATAAAATAGCTTGTATAATTATTTCTCATTTGCATCCGTTGCAACATCTTGTTTGCATCAGTGCTGGTTGTTTCAGGTCTAAGCCATGGAGACACAGATATCGGACACGCGCCTCTTGGCCAGATTTTATAATGGGCTGTCAGAAAATGTGTTCAGGCAAAGAAATACAATTAAGCATTAAGAGGTGTATCACAATTGTAGCCCAAATGAGCTGAATTTGGTGAGGACCTCTGCTTTGGGCCCTGTGTGTAAATAAATCCTGGCTGTCTCATTGGTGTTTATGAGGTCAGACTGCTGAGCATCAGGGTGCACATCACGAACTCCAGCAGTGTCATTAATCCAGATCATCACTCATCAGTTAGAGAGAAGCTCAGGGTCGTCTTAGAACCATTTCTCCTTTCTTGCCTCACCCAGACACTAAGCAGTGTCAGGCCAGAGCGTGCGAGTCCTACACGCGCATTACATTACAGGCAGAGGAATAAATAATGGCCTTTAATGCTGTGAATGTGGCTCATATTCACTCACACGCTGTCCTGATACGCTGCAAGTGCTGTACCAAGCGTCAGACTGACCCTGACCTCACTTACACACAGGTCAGTCAATAATGAATGGTGCCAACTATTGAATACAACGGCAGACTGAAACTGGTAGAACAGTGATACGCTGCACGCAACATGAGTTAGAGCTCGTTTGTTCAATTGAAAGTTCTTCTTTCCACAAACACATAAAGCCATACTTGATCTTATTTGGCAACAAGATGTGTTTTAATTTGTCTGGTTAGTTTTGGCTTTTATATTACTTTTATCATTTTTGAAATATTTCAGGCTAATTTAAGCTCTTCAAACTTTAGCATACTTACACTATAAATTTTCAATGCAAGTGTGTTAATGTCAGATACTCTGAGCTATCTCGTTGGTCTTAAAGAACCCTATGCCCTATCAAAGTTTTATTGTAGTTACTTACCCATACATTTATTCTGTTTTCATTATTTAGCATCACTTTTGTTCGTGGGGGGGGGTGATTCTCTCTTTGTCTCTCTCACACCCTCACGCACACCTGATGTCACCTCCCCAGTGGCAGCAAGAACCTCCAGCTGCTGACTGGAGGTTCTTGCTGTTGGACGGCTGAAAAGTGAATGTCCATCGTGGTCACAATGTCCAACGGGAGCAGATTAATGGACATATTTGTCATCATAACAAACCTGTTGGATTGGAACACAAGCAAATATTACTGTGTTGATCAGATACCACAATGACGTACTATTCTGTATCAATAAAGTAATATTTTCACGATTTTCACGAAAAAAAATACACAGCTAAGAGAAACTTTTGATGATGAGTTATGTGAAAACAATGGCCAAACACATGAAAGCATTCGGCTATGACAACCTCAAAATATGTATAGCACCTACGGCTTTCTGTCCACTAGGGGGTAGAAAGAAGCCCCAAAATAAGATACAACTCTGTTGTACTTCAAGCTCATCATTTTTTATGATAGCAATCCATTTCTGAGTCTCCACAAGCTCCTGAGAAAAACATATTTCTGCTTATCTTTCTTTGCCTGTGTTGGTGTGTTTCCCCATTCCTAATGTTTTCCTTGTTTCAGGTCTTCCCTCACACTGATGGCTGATTGCAGGTGTAAGTTTTTTGTTCAGTTCACTTACTCCACGGCACTAACAGTGTTCAATTATTTTAGTTATAGTAAACCTTTTAGTTCTGCATCATTCTTTCAGTAAACTGATATTAGATAGCAATAATATATTAACTATTAAGCGTTTGTTTACTGTAAATGGCTACCTGTGGTTGTACATCGGGGATTGCCGTGGACCAAAATAAGCAACATAGATAGATAAACCACCACTGCAAAATATCAGTTAAAAAATGCACCCCACATCTGCATGAGGCATGTACTGAATACTTCAAAAAGAAGTGCATACAATCATTGTTGTACTGCAGGTAATTTCCAGATTTAGGGTGCCTTGTGAGTTATTCAAGAAATGTTTACTGATGAATAAAAATGATCAGTAAATGATTTCCACCGTGAATTTCCTGTTTATGGTCAACATGTAGAGCACTTGACATGACAATGATCAACACAGGTACAAATAAAGTGATGGAATAATTAAGTGTGATCTATTCTTTTTCTCTCTTCATTATTTCTGTGCGCATGTAAACTTTGTCTTTAATGCCATCGGTGTAGATAAAGTGAAGAGTTTTGACATATTTTCCTCAGTAGTGAATCGAATTTCAGAAGATGATGCCTGCAAATCACCTTTTTATCAATGTCCAGCAAACTTAAAAACAGGCTCAAGAAATAAGAGTCACAAAGAAACTTTATATAGTTTTCAAGTATTCAAAACTGTTAAATAAGTACAAGATGTGTTCACAAGATTTACATATTGGACAATATAAGCACTGCCCAGATTTAATTCTCTTTACATGTTCCCCACTACCCACGCAGCACGCTAAAATGTTTGCAAACTATTCACATTTGTTGTGTGTTTTTTTTTTCATTTTTAAGCATCAATTGGAAATCTTGACAACTGTCTATTGGACAAAGATCACACAGACGGAACACCTGGAACAGTTTACAGTGTAGGATGGAGACGTCCAAGTAAGTGAGGGACAGACTGAGCCACGTTCACAACTGCAATTAGCTGCTGGTGATATGAACAGTACATACGTATGAACAGAAGAAAAGTGGTTTAACATTCATCTCATTTGATCCCTTAAATCTATTGGGCAGTTCCTTTAATCACACACGACAGAAATAATATACAGAAGGACTGATGATCGATGTTCCTATATTTCAAGGGGGAAAAGATGGCTTAGCATTTTCACTTTTCACTGATTAGTCGCGTTACAAATTTGGTCTAAATGTGAGAAAAGCTCTTCGTTAAGGCACCTAATGCTGTTGGATGGTTATTTTCTGTTTCAATTTTCCAAAATAAATACATAAGCAGATCTGAAAGAAGAAAACTAAATAAAGCGTAGCTTAGGTTGGCTAAAGATAAAACGGGGAATTCTACTGTACAACATCAAGTTCGAAAATTGTTGAGCTTGAACCTTAATGCTGCCATCAACCAATAAAGTTTAAACAGGATAGCATTTCTTGAATACACAGGGCCTAGCAAACGTGGCTAGGAAATTAAGTAGCACCAGGGACAAAAGTGGATGCAGCTAAACTAGTGTAAAATTCAGACAAGATCTCCTTCCAATTCCAGTGTTAAGGGACATCGCTTAACTTGCCTCCACAATCCAAATAAGGAAATGAAAAGACTGGGCTTGAGAAAATATATTTCATAATGAGGGAAAATTAGCCGGTCTTTCTGTACATTACTTTGACAAATTCAGATACCCTTTATGTCTGGATTCAGTTTGATTCGAGTTGCCTTTCTAAAAAAGGCTCAACTCCCCTATGAGCCATATTACCATTATACAGTAGCTCCCAAATATTGGTCCCTTCTTTATATGCCATTTTCTGACTGTAGTTTAATCTTAGAATCTAGTGTGCTTTATAATCCTCAATTAAGCAGCTGAATTAATTTCCTTAGTGCTCCGAATAAGCATGTGCATGATGAAATTGTGCAATGCCATTCCTGTCCACTATTTCTGATTGTTCTTCAGACAATTCTGTGATAACGCCAAAAAGAAGTACTTCCACATGCATGATTATAAAGATTGATCTAATCTTTTTTTCTCCTTTCATGTGCTTTTTTGCACAAGTGATCAGAAAAAAAACACTTTGGCATTTGTTAGATTCATGTTAGCCATGTCAGCTTCATCACTTCAATTAGCTGCTCAGGTGTAACTTCATCATGGAACTGAATTAGCCAAAACATCTCATGACTGAGCTCTACCAGATACATCAACATGCACAGTAAAAAATGCTGATATTACATGAATTATTGAAGAGATTCTTTATAAGGAAACTACTGCAATAATGACAACATGGCACATCAAATGACATGACTGATCTTATAACTCTGGACCAACCACATGGTTCGCCACAGAAATTACAAACTATGAAACAAAAATTATAATTTCAATAAAAACCTGCCTATGAGACAGAGGGGCTAGTCACCATACTGTACACTTTCTACATTATCCATGTCCATTATGAATATAACAAGTGCATTCACTTAGAGGAACAGTTGAACTTAAAAAAAAGTCATTTTTCACTTGCAGCCCTACCAGATTATTCATAGATGTCAACTTACCAACTGTAGTTCAGCATTCAGCATAAAAACTACAGTAAGACTAAAATGGACTGAGTATACTTTTGACTATCTTGGCCAATGTCATTTGTCTTATGAATGCTCAAAATTTAATTACGAGCACAACTTAAGTGAAAAAGAATCATTTGTTTTAGGTTAACAGTCCCTCTAATATCGTTCATTCAGATTCTTAATTTTTCAGCATTTTTTTGTCTTTAAATTACTGTACTTATTTTACATCAACACAACAGTTGATTAGCAAGTCATCTCTATTTACAGGAAATGGTGGAGTGATGAGCTCCACAGCTTATGCATTGAGCCTCAGAGACTGATCCTCTCTCCTCCTGGAGGAGATATCGATGTCTATGGAGTCTTTACCCACAATGAGTCGGAGGCGCTTTGCTGGAGGGAGTGGAATGAAATCGTCCTCAAATTCATTGTCAAAGTAGTCATCATCATCATCATCATCATCATCTTCTTCCCCTTCCTCTTCATTGTCCTCTTCGGAGGAAGAGTCTGCAATGATCTTTTGGGTCCGGTGCCCACCATTCCTCGCCTCCAGACTTTGACCCATGCTCCCATTATAGGGCATCTGGTCTGCCTTTGACTGGGATATTCTCCGTACATCATCCTCTCTCTTCAGCTGGATCTTCAGCTTAGTGGCGCTGTTGTGGACCACTGGAGCAAAGCCATTGTTCAATTTGGCTATGTATGAGCTGCCCTTGTCCTTATTGTGGTCCTTGCTGAACTTAATGCTAATCTTGCTGGAGGAGGCCGAGCTGACTGTGGAGGTGGAAATGGAAGAACCAATGACATCACTGGAGTCATTGGTCTTACTGCTGCTGCTGTCTCTCCGCCGGCGGAGCGTCAGTTTGGGGATGCCCGTGCTGTTCTCCACAATCAATTGTGCATCATATCGTGTGATCTGACGCTTTTTCTTCCCCTTGTCTTGTGACCGGCAACTACTTTTTCCCTTGTCCCGGCGGAAGGATTTGCTGCCATTAGCAACCACTTTGTAGTCCCTGTGCCGGTCGGAGAAGCCCAGCAGCATGTTACCACAGTCTGAGAAGGTAGCAGTGTGTCCAGCAGCCACTGGCATGTATTGCTCCTCATATGAGTCCTCGCGTTTAATTGTCCGTTCAGGCCTGAGCCGCGGAAGCCTTTTCCGCCTGGCGCACAAACCTCCTCTAGCATAACCACTGTCCAAAGTTGGCTGCTCCAGTCCCACCCCGTGGTGGAGATACTCCTCCATGTCGGCGGGCTCCGTTTTGATAACCACTCCACCAGGTACTGGGCTCAAACCATCCATAGCACTGGGCTCCAGCTTAACTCCAGCTGCTGTTTCCTGGGCTTTTACAAGGGTCCGAGTGGACCTGCGAGTTCTGTACATCGATGACTGGCTGCCTTCACAGCTCTGTGCACCTGGTAGATTGCCGTTTTCCTTGGCAGCATGACGTGTCAGGCAGCCCCGCTGGCCTAGTGTCTGCTGCATCGTCCCCTGTGCATCCTTCTCCTTTTTGACGGTGACACTTTTACACAGCGACACCTTTGAGTCCCTGAGACCCAGCTGGCAAGCCTCTCCTTTGGCCAATGCCTTGGGCTCTGCACCCCTCCTGCGACTCCGCAACTGGACTTTACTTAGTGAAGGCTTGGATTGGGATTTTAGTCTCTTTGGTACCCTGTTATTAATACGACCTTGCTTGGAAGGTGAGGTAGAGTTAACAGCTCTGGAAAGAGTCTGGTTTCTGGTTTGAGTCCTGGTTTTACTAAACTTCATGCCTGGGGAAGTTCTTTTTCTTGCAGCTAGAGTGAAAAGATAATATGTTACTTATTACAAAATATACTTTCAAAAATGAAATAATTAAAAAGACATCCCTCTTACATTATTTATTGTTATATTACACTTGACATTTTGGCATGTCTGATCCAAATCAAAGTACTTAATCCTCTATTAAATTAAGTGAAAGGGGTTGCTCATGTGATACACTGAGGATCACCCAAATCTTCAGCTACATGCTGCTTTAATCTTAGACTTTCATTCTCCACAAATAGTAGTAAGTCAGCTCACAGTAGATCAAATTTAAGAGGACTCTTACATGGATGTGTTTTTGGCATTTCCTGAGAATCTACATCAGTGTGGGAGCCAACAGAGTGACTGTCCGAGCTCCGGTTTCCTTCCCCAAGCTTCTTCAGTCTGTTGAGACGCTTGTCTGTCTCCCGCAACCCATACTTGCTGTTGATCACTGGTACTTCCACTGGCAGCCCAGCTTTGGATTTGAAAGCACCAGTACCTCGTCTACAAAACAAAACACAATACCCCCAGACATTATTGCAATTGAGGACATAAAAATTTACACATTGATAAAAAAGTAGGATGGATTGTTTTAAATTGTGATTTGGAATACTTGCATAGATAAAATATACTCATTAATGTATTCAGTATATTTAATCGTTTGATGAACTGCCTACCGTTCACATGTGTAGCATTCACAAAATTCATTGTTTTCTCCAAAAAAACCATCCCCATAATAACAAGATATTTCTTCCCCTGGCTCAATATCTCTCAAAACTTTGACACAGGCTGTATCCCGTCCTGTGGAAACAAACTGAAAACAAAAATATGCATTAATTCACTGTGATTGTAGATCAAACAATAAAGATGTAGCCAAACAGCGTTTTAAAAGACAAACCTTGCAGTTTGGCCGACAATCTGGGAAAAGGGAGATGAAATAGAAACAGTGAAATCAGTATTATCAGAGTACAACTTACAAATAATAGGGAAAATGATGAAAGAGCAAACAAAGTCCAAATTCCACTCTGTAATTTACAAATTAATTCCATTAATTTCTTTTCACAACAGGAAAAAAGAGCTCGAGTCACCTATTTATGTTATTGCAGCACCAATAACAATGTATCAAATCAGACAATCAAAATTACCATGATTGATAAAGGCAGCTGGCCCTAACCACAGCTGTGCGCAGTTCTTGCGGGTGGAATACATGACACTGAAGTCGTTCTCGCCATGCCGGAGCAGCATATTTTCTTCAATCTCTGAGAGCTCAGCTATGCATCCCACCAGGTACTCAATTTTGTCATTTCTTTTCCTGTAGTGATTCAGTGAGAAGGTAGTAAAATGGGTGACAGACAGGAACAGAACAATACATTATCTTGACTGTTTATACAATTAGTGGTTGCCATTTATCCAAAATGAAATACATACATGATATTAATCTAAAACGAGTTTCATCAGACTAATTATTGCTTATCTGGAGGGAAGAAGTCAAACAAATGTGCCATGAAGTAGCATCATGTGCTCACCATTCTTTTGTTGCCACAATTTTAGCTCCATTTTGCTCTGATGAATAACGATTACAAGGGAGAATCTCAAAGCCACTATCTGTGGCGAACATCCGAAGATACACAAATACCTGCACAAAACATGGAGTTAGTCTCTTGATTATTTCATAAATTGTGGAACTGAGAGAGCAGATCTTATAGAAATATCATCTCACATGCTGTTTGAAAAGCTTTTCTTGAGCTTTTGTCTTGTGGACAACAAGATGCCTGGACCAGTCTCCTGATGTCAAGGCTCTGAAGGCTCTCTCCAAGTTGTCATGTTTTTTGAAGCGCTCTATTATTTCCTTCAGCTCCTCTTGTCTTCCCTTAATGGGTCGAAATCTGTGGGACACGGTGGGATCATAAGTGTGATCATCAGAGATGTGATGCAATGCAAAGCAGGTTCGAATAAAGCCATACCACTGAGTGTGTCACACTAAAATATTGATCCTACAGCAATAAACTGATTTTTTTTCAAATGCCATGTATACACCTTAATGTGCATGCAAACATTCTGATTATGACAGAGATATAGTAACTGACCTGGTGTTCATTTTGTGAGTCTGAAAGCCCAGGTATGGATCCAGGATGAGGCCTGTGGTCAGATCATCATTCTCACACAACTCCTTGGCTGTCATTCCTGAAGAGGGCACATAACGCCTCTCTGCCTCCAGACTGGAAGCATTAAACCCTGTAAATAAACAAATATGGCTTCATATTATAGTAACTGGACTTGGATTATTGATTTTGTATGAGATATATTTATAGTGACATAGTTTTTTTATCTGTGCTTTTTTTATTCATCGTTATTAATAATGACTAATAAGTCAAGTTTACTTCTCAGTGTACCGATATTTGGCTAATAAAGTTTGTTAAAATTGAGGACATCTTTGTCACAAGTGCTTGGCAACCACATTTGAGATATCATTGGAAAACATGTATATAATATCGCTATATCCATATTGTAATTTTCTTACTCCCTTATAATTGGTATCTGCCCCAAAAATCCAAAGTCGGTTGGGCCCCATTTTTAATTAATGACATTTATTTTCTTGCATTCTCATTTTTCATTTTCATAAAAGTAAAGTAATATGTAAATATATAATAATAAAGTTTAGGACAAATTCTGAACAAGTGTTTCATTCATTATTAAGAAAAAGACAAAAGTCTAGATTGACCACAAAATTAAAAACATTTTACTCACTACGGCTACATCTTCTGTTTCTGGGGTGGCTTTTCCTGGGACGTAATGATGTCCGCTGTCCATGCTGAGAGCGAGTCTGGCTCTGGCTCACAGGTTGCTCGCTGGTCAATTTGCTTCCGTGTCGTCTGCCATTTAATACCATGTTCTTGGATTCGCCCAGCCACTTCATGCCCACAAGCCCCCTGGTCCAGGTGCATTTAGTCTCCAAGTTGAGGAAACGTTCTTCAGGGATAAGGCTAGGGTCTAGAATCTAGAACCTACAGAAGCAGCATAGAAAATCCTACATAACTACGTGCACTGCTGAACATATTATGTAGTAAAGAGTGACAAAATACCACAAAAAGCTGAATGGGAATGAACAGGTGGTTGTGAACCCAACACAAAGACAATCATAAAAATCTACAGTAAATGAAATTTGTCACTGGAAAAGACTTGTTCCTTAACACTTCATTACAAAATGTCATAAGTGGGCAGTTCCGACAACAGCTGTTTTTGTTGATTAAAAAACTGTTTTTAGATCCAGACCTGATGGATTGCCAGACTTTACTCTGAGGAGTTTTCCAGATAACTTAGTAAAGCTGCTTCTTGTGAGAGATATATTGACACTGCAATGCACAATGCCAATCACTCTGCCCACTCAGTCGGATAGATCATCAGGCAAACACAATCTGATACAGTCAAACAGCCTAGAGAACAGTCTATAACTGAAGCCAGGTAATATACCTTTTGCAATCTTTACGCAAGAGCAAAGTGGAGCTTCACACAGATAACTAAATGCAAAAAGGTGAGTAACATTTAATCAGTAATGGACACACAACCTGTGTTAAAGACAATTCTGATGATCCATGTGAACTGCAGTACAGCCCCACTGGATTACAACAAGATTTGAATTCATAGAGACATGGGTCAAGTTTTTAAATATATACAATTTTAATAAAACACACGCAGTCTTTATCACACTTGGCCATCCAGATCAGGTAGCACTACTCGCATGCACTCTATTGTATATGAACAACCATTATCATTACATCCATTGTGCAGTAACCAACTTTTCACTTGAATTGGTCATTCATTATCACTGATGTAAGATTGTAGTTGCACTGAGACGCTCCCAAGTGTACAACTGTGTGTGTCGTGCGGTCATGACTAAATGTGCCGATGTAGTTTTGTTCTAGCATCCCTGTGTTGTCCTGCCTTACTCCTTATAGTTAATAACATAAATTATTAAAATATGTGTGAGAGCATGTCTGATTGTAGCAAAGCAAAGAGTCTCCCAACAAAACAACAGCAGCTGATGAAGTGCAAAATATGAGCAGCAACAAGACAGTTTACCCATTGGTGACTGGTGTTGTTTACGCCATGGCAGGTTCTGACAGACACACAACAAGGGAGCGTTGGTGAAATCAGACAGAAATGGTCCTGCAGCGCCACTTAGTGGTAACCTGAAATAATGCATTGTCTTACTGTCAAGTGCAACAGTTTCATCTCCAGTGATCTGATCCACACATAGAAATTATTGCTTAGCAAACTAAAACCATGTAACCATAGCATATATTTTTGATCTGTACATCTTAATACCCCATACTATCCTATTTCTAACAAGAAATAAAATACTTATATTTAACCCACAGGCTAACGTTAGCCACAATAAAAACGCATTGCAGAACAGTGGTCAGAGTTAGCTGCGGAAACCCGGAAGGCCATGCAGGTGGCCAAGGCCGGGATTGTGCTCCAAATAGCACTGTTTGCTAATAACTCCCATCTCTCCACGCATTCATATCGTTAGCGTGTAGCTAATAGCCACCAGCGACGAACCAAATGCCTGGGTGGTGTTCGTCTTTGGTGGTTATAATGCTCCGAACGCCGGCACTAAGCAATTTGCGGTTAACAACATATATTTGACTGCCCTTATCACACAAACACGGTCGCGTCATTGTGTTAATTACATCTTATGGACATATACTGCCGTTGTATTAAGCTGTGAATTGCTGTGAACTACAACCATAATATGTTACCTCCACAGTTGAAGCTGACTTTAGCAGCAAGCTATCACACGACAGAGTTAAAGCCACTGCTGGGTTGGCGTTTGTCAATAATAGCCTTCTAATACTGTAACAAAACCCCACTTTACTGTTTGTCAATAACGCAATTGTTTTTTTTAAACCAACAGATTACACAAGATAAAGCCGGACCTAATTTTAGCAGGCTGCTAGCTATTTCAACCATCATATTCAAGAAATTTAACACCACGCAAGTCAGCAAACACGACGCAGATTGTTCTGTTGAATAAAAACGAAATAACTTAGCTACTGGATATACTATTGTTGCAGCTGGCATTTAACTACAAACATATCCTCCCAGAATTCGGATACCGTTATGCTACAAACCTACCTAGCAGACAATGTTAGCCATAATACTTTAGCATGGACTGTTTCATGGGGAAGCCATTAGCTAGTTTAACTGGCTTGATCTATCGTTTGTTCGCTGATCGAAACTTTAGTTTACCGGTCTCAGTCCTTGTGGATGTAATCTTTGGGATATCTGACATCGAGAAAATAGTCAGTTCTTCGGTCTAGGCAGCGTAATTTAACGTGATAAGAGCATTGAGCTGAAAGCATTTTCACGCGTTGCTAACATTAAAGGTCCTGAAAAGACAAGCAAAACAGAAACAAGTGCACACAATACTCACTGGTTGATTTTGGGGAAGCTGGAAAATTAGCACTTATGTCGACAATCTCTAAAACTGATGCGATTTCGGCACTGTAACGAAAATATCACAGGAAACATTTTTTTTAAAAAAGAAATTAACATTAAAATTCAAGATGGCGGCCTACGACGGACGAAAAGGGAGAGAAAGGCGCAGCACGGCCACACTGAAGAAAATAGATCCACCAAAATACGCAACTGTTGTAATCTATCCGGAAGAAAATGAGTTGCAGTAGTTGGAGTTACAGTCTGAACTTAAATCATTTCAGCGCTACCGCGGACTTTGTGTTGATTTTTTGTAGATTGTTGCAAATGTGTGCTTCAGGCTGTAGCAGATATTGTCGGATGTACACATAAAGTAGAGCTGCATAAACAAACCTCTTTACGCTTCCCAGTCCTAAAAGAATCCAGGCGGCAGTGACACGGTGGGTTCTGCTGCAGAACCACAAGTTAGAACCCGAAAACCGCGTCCACACGAAATGAAGTCTTACACTCTTTAAAGCCTTATTGTAAAAATCTATATCCTATTTCCGTCTATTCATAATTGGGCGTTTTTAATCAGATTGGCGTCTTCTTTTATTCCATTGTCTGTAAGTCTGTCAATCTATATACATTTCTGTGTAGGGAAACTTGTATTTAAAAAAAAAAATCCATTTTAGATATAACTAAACAAAGTTTACACACACCCCTTTTACGTTTACTTTTTTGTTTCTTTGGTTTGTCTCCAGGCATTTATCTCAAAATTTATTTAAAATAATAGTGCCAGTAAAATAGTATAAAGTTGTCAAACAATCTCTGATAGGCCCAACCTATCTTTATCATTTGTACCTTTGACTTCAACAGAATACATCCATTCTTAGCTCATGCAGTGCTTATGGTCATGAGAATCAGAAGTCATTTATTAGCCAAATGTGTGAAAACGAGGACTGTGCCTCGGTGATTCATTCTGTTGCAAGAAATGCACAAAAACCAGGTCTTTCCTTGCCATGTTCAAACTCCTAAAAGAATGGTTTGCAATGAGAGGCTGCATCTGACTGCTGCATTTGTGACCCCAACAATGTAAGGTAATGTTTGAAGGGGTGAATGGTGGCATTATTACCACAGTGTGGTCACTGCACTTTTGTGGATGCCAATGTTTCAGCACACAGTGTATCCTTACAGAGTTGTACTGTATGTGCTATAATTTCTGGCCAGGCGAGACTTATGCCGGTTCAACCTCAAGTCATATTTTTAGGAATAAATTCTCAAGGTCTCTATTTTTGAAATCAGATTCTAAGATAAGGAGCACAAACATCAGCTGAGAGGGGCTTCTTTGTAAAAAATAAATAAAAAATACTGTTACTGCATCCTGCTGACAGTGGCCAAACAGCGAAATTATATGCAATAAAACATTATGCTACTGTTAATACACCGGACACAGTGTAGTGTATTGACTGGATTTCCTAAGTTTAAAAAAGAAACAAAAAGAGAGGTTATGCTAAAGTGGGGCTGCATTGTCTGTTAGTACAACACTGTGGTGTCTGGGATCATATTCAGTAGTGTACATAAAGATTCATTAGATCTTACTTTAATCTGTGGAATTCAACAAGTACAGCAAAAATATTAATAACATATATATATATATATATATGATATGCCCTGCAACCACGGCAACCACAAGTAGCATCATTGTGGCGAGTTGACAAGTTGCACTGACCAATTAATAGGGGGTGGTTGTTTTGGAACACTATTATTATTCATTATTAATAAGTCATTAATTCAATTACTTTCCCTCTATTCCCACCCACATTCAAGAGTCTAACGTTAGAGCTGATCAAACATGCAGGAAATCGTACCATATCATTAGATTTTTAAATTGATACATACATCTTTGTTCATTTGTTTTGCTGTATGAGACCATGTTCCACAATTAGAGCTATTTAGAATAATCAAAAACATGAGATCTCCCAGTGATGGGTGCTGTTTAATTTCTTTTAGACTAATTAGACTATATAATGTCCTGATTCTTTGCATAGTTGATCACCCTATGTAGACCATCAATTGAAAATATAATGTTATTTCCAATTTTTCCAAATTTGGGAATGTGACTTAGTGGGAGCAACACTGAGCCATGGCTGATGAGTTTATACACACAACTGATGCGTTCTAATTAAAATTTTTGAGTTTTTTTTAATCTCACTTCAAAATACAATTTTTGTGATTCATCACAAATTAAATACTGCTATTTACATTAGTGCATGTAGAGCACTTCATGGCAGGGTATTAACAATGTATTTATGAATTGTGATGAGTGGATTTATAAGGCTGCAATTCAACTGCATCGAGCTGAAATGTAAATACTAAAATAACTGTTAATAATTAAAAATCAAATTAGACATTGTAAACAAATAACAATGAATCCTCCTAAAGCGGTTTCCCCCCCCTAAAAAGTACTCCTGGATTGAGATCCTGTATTCTTTGTACCAATTGTGTGCAGTTAAGTAACCATATGGCTATTAGTAAATTCAGTGAAGTTTCAAAATGCTAATTAAGTGTATACAATATTTACAACCACTCTTTATCGCATTGCTTAGTCTATAGGAAGCTCTAGCTTGTGGATGTTGCGCTGAAGTTGCTCCACCTTCTCCCCCTCTCTTTTGAAATGGTTCCTTCCAAAGCATTATTTTGCATTATTTTGTCCCCACCTGAGATGCGACAACAGGGCGGAAAATCCAGAAGTTCACACGTACTTATGATTATGGTTATGGCTATGTTTATGGGCCGGGTCATGAAGCCTGAACATAAAACTATACTTCCATATACTTGTGCAAAATCAAGAAAAGAAATAACGACATTTTTCACGTGATGGCGCCTGACCAATCATAGCCTTATCGTAGAGGGGAAACACGTCTTTACCTCATTGTGCGTCAGAGGTCGAAGTTGCCAGAGTAGAACACGTGGTTGAAGGTTCGCGGGAAACATCTCAAAACAAACTGGTGTGCGGGACAAGAAAACGGTCCCAGGGCGCCCGTGTCGGAGTAAAGTACCTCTTCTCCTTCATGAAAGTGCTTTCACAGGTTGTGATAGAATGTATTGCGATAGGCTTCTATTCGACTTTGCTCTTCATTAAAATTGTCAGCGTTACATTAGCCACCTTAGCTTCGGGCTAATCCAACTTTACCAGGGACTGCTAACGGTTAGCATTAGCCAAAGAGCTAATTGTCACCGTTGAGGAGACAGAATTTAACAGTGGACTGGCTGTGAAACTTGGGTAAACTGTGAGCGAGATGGCGGAGAGGCCTGAGGACCTGAATCTTCCGAACGCGGTCATCACCCGCATCATCAAGGAGGCGGTGAGTGCGGGAAGATGAACCTATTTTTCAGCCTAGAAAACATCCCGGAGATTTGCTTAGATGCTCTTCAAGTAGGAATACGTTTTCCACTCTATTAAAATGTTACATGAACATATCTGAGTGAGTGGGGTTTCATTTTTAATTGTTAAGTATTGAATTGAATCATGCCATTCAAATTAATGGCTGTTTGAAACATTTCCTCTAAAACAACCAAAACGCGTTGTGGATCGTGAATGTAGATTTAGTTGAATGTACAGTGATAGCTCGTATACAGGTTTTAATATGAATAAGTAAAGTACACCAGATAAATACATAGTAAGATGTGGGAAGTGTAATCAAAGGCATCTAATCTAATGGGTTGATTTTTAGGTTCCATCAAATAACAAATAATCTGATTTCTTTTATGCATATAATAAAATTAATGAAGTGTAGTTGCATATCAGCTGCATTCATTTGCGCTCAATGATGCTAATGAATATGTTGGAAAATAAATAACAGTATTCAGTGCTTTTGCCTGGTTATACAGTTATAAGTGAAATATTTGCATGTTAATCAACCTATAATTAATATAATGTCTTTTTTCATCCACTTGCTCTTCCTGAAAGTCTGCGATATGATTGAGATACGTGAGATGACTTTTCCACCGTTTATTTTTCATCAGCTTCCGGATGGGGTGAATGTGTCAAAAGAAGCAAGAAGAGCCATATCACAAGCTGCTAGTGTTTTTGTGTTGTATGCAACATCATGGTAAGAAATGAGAATTAAAACTATCTCTAACAGAAATAGGACTCCCAAAAGTTGGGAGTGAGAGCCACTTTTCCAATTGCCTCAATATTATTAGTACTAATATTAAGAAATAACAAATCATGCTACAAGAAAGGCTAAGTAGTACAAGGTTAACGAGAGCTAGGCTTTCTATTGCCATTGCCCTATGCATGTTTAATGTATAAGGTCAGTGTTGTTTTTTTAGCAGATATGTATATTTATCCATATTCATATCAAAATTGTGATACTGCCATTACATACTTTCAAGCAAAACATACTGTGTTCCTTTCTCTTCTACAATTACAGCGCAAACAATTTTGCCATGAAAGCCAAACGGAAAACTCTGAATGCAGGAGATGTCCTGGCAGCAATGGAGGAAATGGAGTTTGAACGATTCCTTGAGCCACTCAGAGAAGCACTGGAAGGTGTGTAAATCAGTAACCCATCCTATTTTCTGCTTTTTAGAAAATGCACAACACCTGACAAGACACCAAGCAAGGAAAACTCCAATCACCGATATCTATAATATCCTGGTGTGTTGTAGGTGCTGTAGGCACAAGAAGTGGCAATTACAAAGAAACATAATGCATACAGTGCATACACAAATCAACATGCTTGTTTCACTGACCGTGGTTGAAAGGTCGTTGCAGATGAGTGAGTTTAAGAGTGAAAACACATATTCTATACTAGACTATGTCTATGGCATAGATAAAGCATCTATACTGAATCGCACATGTTAATTTTGTTATTTTTAAGGAGATTAATCCCAAATATCACTATCTAAAATAAAGGGGACATTGGTGTGAACATTTGAATAAGGTGCACCATGCTACAGTTGCAGATAATTGTCATATTTTCCTAATTGTGGTTCTTTTTGACCTGAACAGTATATAAGAAGGGCCAGAAAGGAAAGAAAGAAGTTTCTGAGCAGAAGCGCAAAGATAAGGAGAAGAAGGACTCTGAGAATGATAGGAGCAGGGAGGAGGAGGAGGAGGAGGAAGAGCGCATGGAGGAGGAGCCTGAAGTAGAGAATGAAGTAGAAGAGGAGGATGAGGAAGAAGTGGAGAACTGATCACTGACTGCTGAACCAATCCTGGCACTGAGCACTGGTGACATGAAAAATGAAGTTGTATCTCTGATGCTTCTTTTCAGTCTCTATAAATGAGTGCATCATGTTTACCACTAGTCCATTCAGTAGCAATTAGCAGCAAAGAGTCACTCGACAATTCATTTTAGGGATAAATCCATTGAGAGTAATGTAGCATTTAGCGTCATTTATATCTTGAATTAATAATAATTTTAATCAAAATTAAAGTGTTTCGTTATCGAGATTCAGTCTGCATTGTGATCCAACCTCAGTAGGTGGATTGGACTGATGACGTCCACCTTCCAAGCACAGGTTTTGAGCTAGCAGCGAGTTACAACTCCTTATTCACAATTTTACTAATAGGAACAAACAGAAGATGTGGTGGGTAGATGTGTCTGACTCACAGCACATGTGATCAAATATCTAGATACTTTTAACATTTTAATGCAAGGTGTAAAAAGGGCATCAGGTCCAGGTTTCACTGCAGTCTTCCGATGTGTCCAGTAAAATCCTAAACTTCAGAACATTAGATCTGAAACACGTTGAAGCAAAATGAAATGATTGCCATTACCAACCAAAGTACTCCCTGGCTCAATCTCTTAATCCCATTTTGTATTTTTCACTTGAAGATTTTGTAATACGATCCTTGTTAACTTTTGATAGAAATGAGTTAATTTCTTCCAAAAAAAATGCAATTTCTCTGTACAATTAATATTTTTAGTGGTCATAGAAAACAACACTAGTGAAATTATAACCTTCCCATGTGGGTCTGTGGTGTCCTCAGTGAACTCATGTTAATAAGGCCCAATCAACTCCAGTGATCATTCTGAAAAAGGTGATATAAAATATTTATGAAATGGTTATAATGCAGCTTGTACAGCACACGCTATGCAAGCGATGAGAACAAAACTAAATAAGATTGCTAAAATGACAAAAGTCTGAATGTTTTCACTAAGCCCCTTCAGTGAATGTATGTTTGTTGACCTTGTAGGTCCCATTTCTGATGAACAATTTACTTTTGTAGAAATGTATTATTTCAAATAAATTTTGTATTCATTTGTATTGGTCTTACCTGTACAAATGTCATCTTTCCTGAGGTAAGGTTCATTAAAAAACCTGGATGCACAACTGTGCTGAGGCAATCATTGCTCATCATGGAGTCATAACAGGTGAACCTGATTGCCAAGTGAAATTCCCAAAAAGTCAAATCACAATTAAAAAAAACTGAGCTGTCAAATGTGACTTAAGTTAACATGTAGTGGGCTCACAATGTGCAGCTGATATTATCATCTGCATTGGTTTAGGTTAAAATGGTTAGGGGTCATTTAGCAGGGCACTCCTTGTACATTTCTTTCATTTGCATGGTTACTGCTGCAGCTTATTTTACTACTCTTTGGAGCTCCAAGTTCATAGGTTTAACTTTACAGCAGCACAACAGTGCATCCATTTGAAATGACCTGGAAAAAACACCTGCTACATTTCCTTGTACAACATTAGACAAGAAACTACAAGGGCTCAATTTTTTTGTTTATTTCCCCCCCATTTACTCAGATGGACATTCAACCTTGCCACTGTTTATGTCATCAATGACATCATGAGGAAGGCGGCCATCAATTGTGCAGCCGACAGACTGGGCGGTGCCCAGAATCTCCTTAATGGTCCCTGAAAGGAGAAAATATAGCATATATTAGCACCTCTTATATGGGAATCTGGACTAATGTACATGAACAACGCATATATCCCTGCTCTATCTACACCTGACTTTATTTACTCAGGTATGTATGTACCAGATTGTATGTGACAACACCTGATTTTAGTACTACTAGATTTTGAGTACTGAAATAAGCAAACAGCATTAAGTAATGTGTTCCAGACTTTTCGGCACAGAGTTGTCCACCAATTAGGGCAGCCCTGTTTCCTAAAGCTGGGTCTCTCTAAGCCTCCACTGGAATATACTCGTCACTCTGACAGACTGGTATAGTGGCGGGAGGCTGAGTGTTACAGTGGAACAGACAATAGCCAAGTGCATAACGTTCAAATCCAATTAGCAAACAGAAAATATAAGGGCAACAGCTGATTTGATCATCTACATAATGGATACCAAAAATGTCTTGACTGATCGCACTCGACTCATGTTTTGAAATATCAGGTTTGCCTGCTAACTGGATGATCAGTTTCAACAAAACCTTGTTCTCACCTGACAGCTCCCGAGCGATGGAGCGGGGCCTCATGACACGAGCAATACCCACAATTTCATCGAAAGTCACACTACCACTGTGCTTGACTGGGAGATGAGGAAAAAAAAGGCACAATGAATTCCAGGATAGAGATTGCTCATCAGATCAACTAAATCACTTTAGATCCACATTACCAGACATAAAATCTAATATGCAATGTTTTGTAAGTCAGGTCACTGATAAGATCTGGTGGAAGACAACTGTGCTGCTCTCACCTACAGCAGCAACAGCTGGGCTTTCTCAGCAGACCCCAAGAGCTATTATATCATATGTTATTTTCTGAGCAGTCCATTAGCACAATCATTCCACATTATTGACAGGTGGAACTGAAACTTACTGTTCTTGACTTTCTTTCTGTCACGAGGGGGCTCCTTCAGAGCCTTGATGATCAGAGCAGATGCAGAGGGAACCACCTCAATCTGTCAAGAAAGGCATCACCACTAAATTATTAATGTTTAACATTTGGTAATTGTCCCGACTCAAAAACTGGGCATGGTTTAAAGCACATGTTGAAATTTGAGATGTATTTACATACAGCTGCCTGTCTGTTTTGGATGGTCAGCTTCACAGTGATCCTCAGGCCCTTCCAGTCACCAGTGGCCTTGGCAATGTCATCACCAACCTTCTTGGGAGACTGAAAAGAAAACAGATCTCAGCAACTACCACAGAAACTTTTAAGATGCGCCATTAATTAATAAAATGTCAGACTAAAACTAAGACCATATGAAAGGTCATTATTTTGTTCCAGACTTTTCGGCACAGAGTTGCCCACTAGTTTGAGCAAACCTGTTTCCTAAAGCCGGGTCTCTCTAAGCCTCCACTGGAATACACTCGGTCACTCAGACAGACAGGCATAGTGGCGGGAGGCTGGCCAATTCATAGAGGTAACAGCTGCATTCACTTTTCACTCACCAGACCCAGAGGTCCAATTTTGGGGGCCAAGGCTGAGGTGGCACCAACCTCTCCTCCTGTGCACCTCATGTACACTGAAAGTGAGAATACAAGTTTCAAACATCAGGGCCATAGTGACATCAAACTGGCAGTGATTTTATTTTGACTTCCAGTAAGTTGTGAACAAAATAGTTTGTTACATGAATCAACTTCACACATTACAGATGACCCATAAGACTGAAACAATCCAATTCCACAAGCCTTCACAGTTGTTTGAAATGAGTGCTGGGGCATTATTCTTCCATAGTATTGTCATATGGCCTGGCAATTATTGTATTCATTCAATGAACACTAGAAAACTTAATGACCGACACTTACAAGTTGAGATTTGAAGTGTTCAGTGAGAAACAAAAATGATTCAAATTTCTCAACTTGTTTCAGGCCCCTTACATCTCACGCTCAGAATACACTCTGAATTGACTTACTGAACCGAGAAGACCATTGTAAAATCGGTTGTCGAGCATCGGTGACTACAAAGTTTTCTCCTGCTTGTTGGATGTGGGCTGGTAAGACTTGACATGTGAGATTTAAGTTACCACCACACAAACGCTTTACGTCTTTTTATATGCTAATAGACTTCACCGTGGCGTGGTAGAATTACCACAATTATATTGAACAGCTCGATGTCATACGGTCTGCACCAGCTAACCAACTGAGGCTACTCCATTAGCTTACAGGGCTAACTAAACCACGTGGACAGACGAAGTACTCTTAAAAAAAACAACCATAAGTGTAAAACGTAAGTTAGCTTTTCGCAGACATCCAATAACCTGTTGACACAACCTAAACATGCAGTTAAGTATTTTACTCGGTTATTGGCTGCGTTTATGCCAATTTTTACCATTTCTCTACGCCGCTCTTGGGCATGGAATCAGCCGACACGAGAGACTCCATCTTGGCTCTGAAAATGTCTTAGGCTCATTACCCGCTTCATGGTGGAAACATACCAACTTTAATCTCGGCGGGGTCAAATTTAGGCGGCATGTTGTAGCGCTGGTTGAGCTCAGTTCAGCTTGGTTGGTGAGGGTGTCGGATGAACCCAATTCGGGACGACCGATTACTGTTGCACCTTCACCGATAAAGGGGTAAAGAAAGACAGAATGATGGCCGCGGTGGGCTATATATTCTGCGAAGTCACGCGAGACTTTGTTTTCCCCTAACTTTATTACAACAATTGCGTGAACAGAGGCGATAGATAGATAGATAGATAGATAGATGGACGGACGGACGGACGGACGGACAGACAGACAGACAGACAGACAGACAGACAGACAGACAGACAGACAGACAGACAGACCTATCTGTGTTACCTCTGTTGTCACTGCTGTGTTTGTCCAGTATTTGATCCCATTCTGCGTTGTGATCATACCATTTTCCTGTGTTTTTTTTTTTTTGGATCCAGTGGACTGGATAGTAATCTTTCAAGATAGACATCTCTTGATGGCACCATTGCAGAACGCATCTTCAGACAGAGAAACTGCTCAGCCTTATTTAATATGTTTTTATAATATAGAATATGGAAAGGCGTTCTGATTTTCTGACAGCGTTACGTCTAACAGATTTTGAGAGTGAGAGTGGCAGAAACTTGCTTTCTGGCTGATGCGCTCAGAGGCCAAAGTGCTGCATGTGGGTGCTGAGTGTATGAGCGTACAGAACAATGGGCCTGGAGCTGGTTGAGTGTTGCAGGCTCACTAGTATTATATGAGTAATACAGTGTAACTGCAGGTGGATTTCCATGTTTTTGAGTTGTCATATCAAAATCACATAATCGTGACTATTTTGTAGTTGTGAGTGCCGTGACTGTATTGTATGAAAAAGAAGCATTTTCGCTTTTTCATGTTTGATTTCTGTTGGACGTTTACACTCAGCTACCGGAATAGAAAGAGAACACAAGAGGGAGTAAGTGGGTGAGAAGTGTTGATCATCACTGCTGCGGAGCATAGTCTGCATCATGAAAATTATGTGAAAAAAGTCAAAAATGTATCACCTCAAATCCCTCAACATTCATAGTGAAGTGCTTACATCATTGTTTGATAATGAATAAGATGTTACTTGATTTCATCAACATTGGTTTTGATGCTTGAAATTTTTAATATAATTTTAAATTTTAAATATAATATATTGAGGAGAAATAAGACAGTTTAAAATGTCAGTTTTATGCATCAGTTAAACATAAATAATAAGAATTATTCACCCTTAACTATTCAGAGGTTTTCATCCACTTTCTGAGGGTGGGGGTTTATAGTACTTGTGTTGACATGACACACAAAAGCAGAAAATCCAGATTCTTCCTGGACTTATTCCATACGCACACATTCCACTGTTTCTGTTGAATGGGGGTTTTGAACAATGTTGATTTGTTGAATGATTTGTTCCTCTGCTTTGCTTCACCACTCCTTCTTGACCTTCTCATTAAGCTATTTTGTAATCAGCAGCTTTTTACTAGGGCTTTGCTCTAATTTTCTCGCTTTACCATTTACTCTATTGATTATTCAGGATGTAGTCTTGGGAATCCAGGCTAAACACACAGCTTGTCTCTTTTAACTACATTCAAAAAAGGAGAGAGTCAGCCATGTCAGCCTATGAGGAGGTCCAGTTAATCAATAGCTACAACCTTTGATCAGTCGTTTTAGATACATTTTGCACTTATTTGAGATTGTCAAATTGCAACACCAACATAAGTTTTGTTTTCATTCATTCAGCCAAAATCCATTCTGATTAAACATACTTTAGTTTAAGGACTTCATGTTAAATACATGTATATGTACAGCATATATGCTGTATATATATATATATACAGTATATACATATATGAATAGATAGGAGGAACGAGATAGATTAAGCCTATGAATACTGTAAACATTAACACAATTAACTCTTGGTTTGTAGCTCGCCTCAGATACTGATACGGATGTTTTAAAAACTAGTTTTACACCATCCAGCTTGATGCACAGTCGTTATTTGAATAAAAAATTGGATTTAATTCTACATTAGAGACTGTTTGCTGTTGATTCACTCAAAAACCACCTCCTAAGAGTAAATTACTGACAGCAAACATTAATACTTGATTTGATTTAGTCCTGGTGAATTTTAGTGATTTTAGTCCTGGTGAAAATAAGGCTGTAGTCAAATTCTGCATTCCAACACACTTTATATATGGTCAAAGGATAACTGCAACTAGTAACACAAACCAATGATATACATTTAAAAATGAAAAATGGTAAAATGTGATAAAACCAAAAGTACATGTAACGTAAAGTAAAGGTAAAGTAAAGAAGACAACAAACCTGATGTTTATTCTGAATACCAAGTGACTTGATAGGATTATAATACTTACATTTTCTGTCTTGTTTATCATTTTAGAACCAATTTAGCTTTGATTCAGCTTTGAAATATATATAATTTTACGCCCATTTCTGTATAATTAAGTATTATTCTGTATAATTAAGCCTGATATTGCCATCTTTGATAGATAGATAGATTTACTTTATTGATCCCAAACTGGGAAATTCTTTGCAAAGGCCTGCATCTTGCTACTGGAATTAGATTACAATTAAGTTTTCTACATGATTGCCTGGTTGAACATCACAAACTTGACCTTCTGATCAAGCAGAAAAATATCTAACTAGAACATCCTTGGACTTGAAAAAATTCCTTTAACAAGGCCCTATCTCTCTTACATTAGACTGAGTATCCTCTTTATTTATTCATTGCCATATCTGTCAAAATTTCAATGTGAAATTAGAATTTTCTTGGGTGTACTACAGTGCTGAGGATGTCTGAGCAGGATACGTCAAACTGAGTAAGATGAGTAGTGGAATGAGAGGCAAGCTAGTGTGTAAATGTAAAAGGACGCCCGACCCATATAATCTGAGACCTTTCTAAGGATTTCCTGTTCCACAGGCATCCTCTCTTTTTCTTCATTCCATTATGAGAAACCAGAGCCAGAGGGGAACAGCACAAACAACGCCTGAATGCTTAATGAACCATGGCTTACATCATGGGTACATGCAACATTACATATTTAATACTGCACATAGATGTTAGAAAAGGACAGCATGGATAGACTTTGTGTGACGTGATGAGGCTACAGTTTAACTAACAAGTATGTTAGAGGATGTTTGTGCTGAATCAAGGGTGAGTTATCAGGTGTGCAGGTCCCCTGGCGATTTGGCAAAAATTGAGAGAGCAGCGCAGGAATCCCCCTGGAGTTTGGTTTAATTTCTGCTGGCTGAAAGATTCCATTGAATCATGTTAACCTTCAGCACCATGAGGGAATTATGCTGCCAGAGAGGCTTAACGTTCGCAAACAAAATAAAATGAAATGCTAGTGCTCTTCATAAGCACCTCCTCTTGAAATTTTGTGTAAAGGTCACACTAAATAAACTGCTCTGCGTACAATAAATTTAACAAATAGATTTGAGATCTCTAGTAAAGGAGATAAAAGTTCAGAATCAAAATCAGGTTTTTTGTCAAGTATGCTTACAGGTATAAGGAATTTGACTATGGTTATCAGTCCCTTTTTTGTGCTTTTTACATTTATTGACACCATACAAAATACAAGGGACAAGACAGACAGATGTACATATTCAAATCTACACATTATTTACAATGGTTTTAGAGGTTAAAGTTCAAATATAAAGGAAAATATTGAACCAAGCCTGTCTCCTGAGTGCAGTAGTTTTGCCTAGAATGTTATTTGTTGTAGCCTATAGATGTAATAGAATGAGACAGTTACTAGCATGTTTTTTTGATATATTTTTATTGCATGGAGTTACGCAAGGAACTTTCCTTTTTTGTGCACTTGCTCCCACTGTTCCGGGTACTCTCAGAGGCCATCAGATGGAGGATGTTAAGACCACAGCCAGACAGAGAAGGGCAATTTATGAGACAAAAAATCTGGGTTGTGGCAACTGTAGTAATCCCTTATACACATCCCAGCAATGAGTTAACCTCCAAGTCTTGATTGATTCTCAGTACATTTCCCATTGTGTTTACACATCCTCATTGTGTCCTAGCATGCTCCCTGTATTCACTTCAATGCCCCGCCCCCACATCCTACTTGTGGATTACCATGTAATCCCTGATATTCATCAACTGAGGGGTCAAAGGCCATTTTATTACGACTCTCCAGCATCATTCTGATCTTTTTTCCCGATGTGGATAAGCTG
Organism: Brotula barbata; assembly: GCA_900303265.1. Classification (NCBI taxonomy): domain Eukaryota; kingdom Metazoa; phylum Chordata; class Actinopteri; order Ophidiiformes; family Ophidiidae; genus Brotula; species Brotula barbata. Next base: position 109,831 of record OMNV01000548.1, read on the forward strand.
GTTTGTAGGGTTTAAGATGAGGGCAGGCGTGGTTCACATTGCACATGAGTCATGTTAATTGATGTGCAATTAGAGTTTTTGTGGGACAGTCAATGCTTAAAGATAGAAAGGTGTTGTGATCTTTTTTGATGGTGTTTTAACCTCATGTCACAACCCTTTATTTTTCATATTTGACATCATTGCTGCTTACAATTGTATCTATAAAATGCTGATTACAACACTGGGTGAAAACTTGTACTTGTCTGCTGCTTATCTTGACTTCAAAACAAAGTAAAGCAGTCTTGCTTTGATTGTATTTGCAATTTGAGGTTTATTCAAATGAGAACTGAGACACATGGTGCCATTTCACCGGGCTCACATTTTACGAGCACCAACATGACCTTCACAGTCAGTGATGCTGGTTATTACGTCGGGTCCAAAGCAGCAATGCAAATCTTAAATGTGATAGTTGTCTCTCTCTCTTTCTCTCTGTATGTGTGTGTGTAAATGCATGCTCACGTTGTGTCTTATTTTCTATCCATTGTTATTCCTCTGTCTGTTTGAATGCTTGTCTACTGAAGCCTTTAGCTGACTCAGATTTTCTATGCAAATTAATAAAAGCTGATCCTTCAACAAATTTAACTGGAGACACTTTTGCCTTTAACTTTGTGAGTGAAGACTACAAATACTTGTGTTTTATTTTGGATAAATTATTAGGGAAATAATCAAGGCACAAGACTGTGCAAATGTCAGGAAAATTCAGACATTTAAACAAGAGTCAGGCACAGTCTGTCCTTCCGCGCTCATTCATTCTTTGCAAAGAGGCTCACATACTCACATTGACATGTCGGTAGTGAAGCATTGATACAGATACTGATGTGGGCTTATATTGCTCTCAGTTGTTTGGGTGACTCGAGGTGAGAGCCGCCCCAATGTCTGAATCACATACCCTTAAGGTTGTGACGCCCTACTCCCAAGCTTAAGGTCTGGACCTCCAACTATCTGCAGGAGGTTAAAGAATGTAAGCAAGAAGTTAAAGCATGCTAGCTGGAAGTTAAAGCATTTTTCTTCAGTGAACAGAAGGAAAAAAAAGTCAACTTCAACTGCCGTGGAGCCCTGCAGCCCTGCCGACAACCGTAGATCTTCAGTTTCAGTAGTTTAAATAGATTTTCTCTCACATTCTGGATCCATGTTGGATGAACTGTGCTCCAACTACTCTACTACAGCCCAGTATTATGTTCTTGATTAAAATAGTAAAACTTTCTTTAGAAACTTCACTTTAGAAAACCTTTTTAGTTAATTAAGAATCACCGTAACTTCAGTTTTTCTATCTATTCTTTAATCTGTTAATTGTTTTTGTCATTTTACTTGATTTGATGCATTTTTATTCATTTTATTTATTAGTATTTGAATTGCCCATGTGTTTAAAATGTGCCATACAAATAATATAATTATGATGGGTTTTTTTCTGCAAAGTAAATTCTTCCTCGAGGTCTTATGTTTCTAATCCATTTTTTCCTTTCATTTAACAAATAATTAAGGTTTCAGTTTAATTACCACCTTTTTTTGGGTGGGGGTGGTGAAGAGAAGGATAGAATGCCTACCAACCACAAAGACTGGTTGACATGTTAATTCTTTGTTTTACTTTTTTTGGAAAATGGCCACATAAAATTTCTCTTCATCATGATTTTTTACAGTGTTGAGAGAAAGAAAGGGCGAGAGAGAGAGCGAGAGAGAGAGGGAGGCAGAGTGGTGGCAGGAGGAGGGAGGGTGAAAACAGGAGGAGGAGTATGTGGAGGATGGTCCTGCTGTCAGACGAAAACAGGAGCAGCAGGTTTCACTGCTGTTAGATAATCACATTTGTTCTCTCATCTGAGGCAGTATGGACCAATGGATACTGAGTGACAACCACCTCCATCGTTGTGCAACTCGGCTGCTGGGGATGAGACCTGCTGATGCTGCACAGACACACAGCAACTCCGCAAACTTCACTCTTAATTTTACATGCAGTAACTAAAAAACATGCACAATAATAATTACCAGCCTCACGCTTCGTAGATTTAAATGCTTCTGCTGAGCCAAATAAGCATAATTATGCTGACGGTTCATCTTAAGTCTTAATGAGTAAGAGTCATCTTCATTATAGCAACAGCTGAGAAAATGTACAGCACTTTCAACAGAGACACAGAGAGCTGAGGCGGCCTACCTGCTCCAAGGTGAGTCAATATGTTCATCTTGAATTATTTACCCTTTTTTGCTATGTCATGAACAGGAGATTTTTGAGAGATATAATGAATTAATACTAACACACAGTAGTATAACTGTATTATACAGGCTAACTCAGTATACAATTAAGTGACAGGCTTTTCATATTAAGAAAATCCAACAAATAAATTTTATTTGGTTGAGGAATTTATCTATTACAATATTCTATCTGCCAATAGTCTATCTAGTTAGTATGTTCAGTATGTTGAATTTGTATCTATATTCATAACAAAAGGCTAGGGCTCGCTCCCACCCAAAATTACTTATAGAACAATGTGGGAAATATTATTTTATTGGTAAATATCATAACATTTTGTTATTTAACTCAACACTGGAATTGTAGCTAAAGTTGCAAAATTGTCACATGCAATTACATATATATACTGTACATATATATATAAATATATACACTGTATACCAAAAACAGCAAAATTCCTTCTTTTCACATAAATGTTTTCACTTGATACAGCAGTGTCACCATAAGCAACACCTTGTAATAAAACGCAATATCTGCACACATATGTTATTTGGATAATGTCAACCTGATAATTCCTCCTCATCATCTGGGTTTGTGTGTCAGCAGATACTGCAAGTGAATTTTATAGAGCTCATGCTCTAGTTGTGTAAGTAAAATCCAAATGATTATAATCTGCCTTGCAAAAATTGATTAAAACATTCACTGCTTATACTTCGTAAACTGTACACGATTTATATGTTACACTTTTGGCTCAATGGAAGGACTGGAAACAAATCCCAAACACATTTTCAATGCCCCAGTTTTCTCATACAGTGTGAAATACAACTTTCACAGCAAAAAGAAGTCACATGAGGCAAACGATGGAGTGAATCCAGCTCGTTCACTGTCCCCCAAAGTGAACCAATTATAGCCAGAAAGATCCAGACAGGACAAACTCAAGTCAAATGTGAATTCACACAGTCGTATGAACCATGCAAGACCAACACAAGAATTGGTTATTATTATTTATTTTTCTTGAATCCTTGCCATCACTGTACTGCATGCACAGTGTATGTACATACATAGTGAATACATTTAAAGGTGTAGAAACGCAGATTTTAAATAATGTTCACATAAGCAGTAAAAAGTGTATTTTTTACACTGTAATTTTTTTTAAAGTGCGCTACAAGTGTAATTACCGACCAGAAGGTTCACATATGAGTGATGGTATTGTAATCTATAGCAAAGTGCGGAAATTGTGAAGGGATAAAATAATAATAAAAAGGATGTAGATTAAAAACAGGCTTTGACGTAATTGTTGTCATTCACCAGATTCTCTGTGGATTTAGTTGATCTCCTGTCAGCTGGACATACAGGAATCTTCTCTTTCCTTTCACACAACTTGCAGCCAGCATGCCCATCATCAGCAATGCCAATCATGACTTCAGCACCTACTCCATCAGCAGTGATGACAGCAGTCTCGACCGATTCTTCACCGAGATCCCAGAGACTGAAACCATCAAGGGTGCATATTTCCAGCGAGCTAAGATGCTTCGTGACCCCAAGGCCTCATATGTGGTAGATCACACCCTGCAGGTTCTCATCAACGTCGGGGGGAACCGTTATGCCTTCCCCTGGAGTACTTTGGAAAAGTTCCCCCAAAGCCGATTGGGACGCCTTCGCTTCTGCACCACCCCGGAGGAAATCGCACGACTCTGTGATGACTACGATGAGAGCTGTCAGGAGTTCTTCTTCGACAGAAACCCCACAGCCTTCAGGGTCATCCTCAACTTTCTGGCTGCGGGAAAGTTGCGTCTGCTGCGGGAATTGTGTGCTGTGTCACTGCACGATGAGCTTGACTACTGGGGTGTAGACCCAGGACATATGGAGCGTTGCTGCCGCCGTCGCATGATCACACGTGTGGAGGAGGTGGCAGAACGAGAACGCAAGGAAGAGGAGTGGAGGCAGAAGAAGGTGATGCTAAAAAAAAGCACAACGGAGGCTGAGAAGGACTATCACAGACTGATCCGGATGCTGCGGGAAGTGGTGGAAAACCCTCATTCAGGCCTGGCTGGGAAGATATTTGCCTGTCTGTCTGTCATTATGGTGGTCATCACAGTTGTCAGCCTGTGTATCAGCACCATGCCAGATCTCCGAGATGAGGAAACCAGGGTGCGTATAAGTCATTTGATGCGCTACATGTGCAGTACAGTTACATGTCTGGGCATGGAGCCAATTCACACAGGAAACTTTCAATTACAGGGAAATGTAGTCATGGTGTTGTTCATATTCACAAGGTAATTCATACAATATCTATACAAAAGAGTGCAATAAACAGGAGCACGACCTTAAGAGGGAAAACTATTAATCAGAAATAAATAAATAAATACAATAATAATGTTATAATAA
>OMNV01000550.1:0-14858 GCA_900303265.1 Brotula barbata
CTGAAGTAACAGATGCCATACTTGGACCCGTGGTTGTGGAGAGTGTTACTGTCCCATCTGAATCCGGAGACAATGATGCTTCTCCTGATGGCATCATTGTGTCCTCTGTTGAATCCCTTGTTATTGTTTGACCCGTTGTTGCTGTTGGTGTCATTCCACTGTGCGAAGATGTGCCTGTTATATCGACGGTCTGAGAGAACCTGTCAGTAGTTTGGTCAGTGCTGAATATGGAAGATATTGTTTCACTGATGCTTTCCTCAGTAGAAATGTCTGTTGATTTTTCACCCAAACTCTCCGCTCCTGTTGTTGAAACAGCAGAACGTTCCTGTGGTATAACAAAAGTTGACTCTTTCTGACTTGAGGTGTCACTCTCTTCTGTCACTGACACTGTATCACTTGTTTTTGTTTCTTGTGATGCTGCCTCTGTTGGAGTTTCTGTTCCTGACAGTGACGGGTTTGTGGTTGGGACAATAACCGATTCTTCATTATAATCTAGAGATAGATCTCTAGACCTCTCTGTATATGGCATGGTGAAATATGAAGACGTTTCAGGTTTGAGTGTTGTTCTACTTAAGGAAGGAGAGGAATCCATCACTGAATGTCTGCTACTAATTTTGTCAGTGTTATAAATTGGTGATACTGCAGTTACAGTGGTTTGGTCACCTGAGGCATCTACTTCTTTTACAGTACGACCAGAACTTTCTTCAGCCTGGTCTGTAATCAATTTGACTGAGTGTGTTTCTGTCTCAGCATCTTGCTCCTCAACTGGTTGAACTGTTGTACTTTCACTACTAAATAAAGACGCCACTGAAGTTTGTTTGTCAGAGCTAAATATGGAAGATGCAGTTGCAGTAATGGTTCCCTTGGTGGACACCTCTGTTGTTTCTTCGCCTGTGGACTCTGCAGGCGCTCCAGTACCTTCAGTGGTTCGATCAATTTTTTCATAATCAGAACTGTCGTCTTCTGTTGAGGTGATTATTGAACTTTCATATTTGGTACCAGAGGATATTGGCGTGCTTGTCCTTTCTGACAGCTTTTCAGAGATGGATGGAGGTGTTAGTGTTACAACAGTCATCTCAGATTCTGGGGTCTCAGTGCTGACTATAGCAGTATCTATTCCAGATATAGTTGGAGTCTCCTCAGTCTCAGTTATGTGTTCTGATGTTGATGTCACAGATGCTTCATCTATTTGGATTGTGGCAATGCTATCCTGTTTTACAGTTGACGCAGGTCTCTCAGTACTCTGGAGCAACGATGATGCGGTAACAGCCTCCATGGAAGTATCACTGGCGGTTTCGGTTTCACCTGAAACTGTCAGATCACTTTCAGGGGTCACTGGGGAGGTCTTCTCTTCAACTGAGCTCTTCTCTTCTGTAACAGCAGAGGCAACTTCCTCATTGTTGGTCACTTTTTGCTCAGGTAATTCAGTCTTCCCTGATGTGCTGTGTGTTGAGTACTGACTGAAAAATTCAGTGAAGGAGGCCATTGTTGTCTTGATAATTTCAAGAGTCCTGTACAAGGGAGTGGCAGTTGTTGCAAGGGATTTATGAGAGGGATCAGGGGTTGTCTCATCTTGTTTTGTCTTGGCATGGGTAGAGGTCGATGAAGTCAACATATCACTCGCAGGAACAGATGTTTTACCTGTGTCAGTCGTTTTATCTGTTTGTGATGTTACTTTACTCTCCAGAGTGGCTTGGTCTGTTGTATCAGTGAGAGTTAAAAAGCTTGATGATGATGTCACAGATGATTGTGATGATGGCGGTTTGGATGTAAACACATCGGATGTGAGTATCCCTGAAGTTTGCTCCTCTGGTGTTGCATCTTTCCCACTCAGTGAGACAGTAGGAATGTGGCTGGCAGCGCTCTCTCCCTGGCTTGTCACTGTATGCTCTGATGGTTTGGTTGGTGTAGGTGCTGCATATGGTGATTGGGTGTTCCCTATATTGATAACTTGTGTTATCTCAGTCTGTGCTGTCTCTTCCAGAGAGGATAAGCTACCAGATATTAGATGGGTCAGTGTGCTGCTGGGAGTCTCCTTTAGAGTTTGTGTCTCTATACTTCCCTCAACATATTGAGTTGAGCTTTGTGAGTCACCCATTGGTGATGCTGATGTTTTCCCACCAATATCATCAGAGATGGGAAGGTGCACTGTCTGTGAAGTAGACTGACTGGGGTCCTCAGCAGCTGGAGTAGCAGATGTACTCTGTCTTTCCTCTGTGGTTTCAGCTTCAGCTGTGACTGTGTGAAGTTTAGTTGGGGAAGTAACTTCCTCAGCCTCGTCTGTCTGACTCACATCTGAGTCACTCCTCATGTATGTGGGTGTCGTCCCTGACGGGCCTACCTCTTTTTGCTCAGATGTGCTGCTTACAATGGTGGTTCCGTCATCATCCTTGGTTGTTTTGGTTTCTTCTTCTTTGGTGATCTCTTCTTCAGATGGTGTTGCTATCGAAATAAAATCAGCAGAGGTGACTGTGACGTCACTCAACCCCTCTGTGATGTCTGTGGTTTTTTGTGTAGTTACGGATGTATCCTCTGCTGTTGACACTGAAACAGAGGCTGTGTCTATTGGGGCTGGGCCTTTTGTGCTCAACTCATCCACTTTAGGGAGTATGTGAGGGGGCGGTGAGTCAAAAATTGGGGTTGTTTCAGTGTCATAATCTTCGACATCTGGGATAACTGTGGATGAGAGGGATTCCTCTGTAGATTCAACAGGGTGGTCGGTCCAATTTAAATCAAACTCGGTGGTAATTTCTTCACTTGCTCCCAGAGCTGTCACATTTGTCACAATCTGGTCACCTTTGGCCTCTTTCTCATCTTTATACTCTGGCTCCAGTGTGATTTCTTGTTTGCCATTTATAAAACTAACAGTGGGAGTGATGGTGACAGCAGCTTTGGGAATAAAGTCTGGGCTTCCACTTTGTGGGATGGGATCACCGTCTACTATGGAGGGAGTCAGATGATCAGGAAGCAGTGAGATGACGGGATATTGAGAATCCAGTGGACCCTGGTCAACTAAAAAGAAAATAGAAGAAATGCAGTGTGTTTGACAGTTTTGTTCAAATGTAATAGCACCTTGAAGTTTGATAATAAAATCTAAGTAGAAAAAGACAACAATCGCACTTTTACCCTTGAGAGAGCTCGCTCAGTAATTGCATGAATGAAAGACTTTCTGGCTGGTTTAGCGATTCTAAAAGCTCATTATTTTTAGTGGACTATTTGTACAATTTTACCCGTTTACTTTTTAATACAGCAATCAATTCATACAACACACAAGCAAACAACAAGTCTAAGTCTTACAAATTCAACCAAAGACTTCATAAGGAATGATTGCACATATATAAAAGAATTGTGACTATAAGCAGCAGTGTGTGCATCCTCTCCTGATTTTCAATCTGTTTAAGCTGTCGTGGGCTGCCCACTCTGTCGCCCCTCCTCCTGCTGCTCATAAGGCACCAAACAATTATAGTCACTCCCCTTACTTTTTTTTCTGTACTGAGCTTGGTTTATGCAGGTATTTCCTAACACCTTACACGGTAGCATCAGAGGCAGGGTTACACAGATACATTACTCCAAAACACACACAGTGCATACATAAGCTTTAGTAATAAATCTAAGGAAGTCAGCATAAATGTCATGTCCTTCCGTTTGAATCAAAAACAGCAATTGACCACAATGTCACAATCTTGGCATCCTGACACTCCAAGAAAGTGTAAGACAGGAGGGAAAAATAAAAGAGAGAAAAGCTCAATCCCTATATCAACAATTTGGTTTTGTTGGGCCTGAATTATGTGTTTGTATATTGCAGTACAAACAATGAAGAGGAAGCTATTTGACATGCAATAACGTGCAAGCCTTTGACTTACACCACACCACTTGCCGCCCTCTCTCTCTCTCTTTCCCACAAGTAATGATTCAGAGAGATTATTGGTTCCAACCAAGAACAACACCTGCACCAGCTCAGCTGAGCAGAGACACCTGTTTATAACTCAGCCCGGGCCTGGGAACTCAGACAATCACCGGACCCACCTGACGAACCCCCACACAGGTCACACTCCACACTTTTGGCTCTTCCTATGGTCCCAGGGTTACATAAAGCATCAATGTTGTAATAGAAGCAGCCCACGGAATCACTGGCCACCCAAGTCTTGAGTATGATCAGGCCCCTACAGGAGAATTAAGACTAGCTGAGGCGTAGATCAGGTTCAGTTTGCCCAATGACCTCAAAGTTAAATAGATGTCTATATATGTATTGTTGTTCATAATATTTGGTGTGAATATACATCAAAGTATCAGTCCTTCAATAAGTCATTAATATGGCAACACTTTCCAAACCGTGACTCTATTTGTCTGAAATCAATCAAACACATGTGAACTGTCCACTTTACAATAATACAGATCGTTTTTAAGCAACCCTAAATATGCTCGACTGTTTTTTAAGTTCTCCAAAACAGTGTTTAATACATCTGTCTGCAGTCAGACAACACCCTGCCTCTTGCAATTTATATTGTACAATATTTTCCAAAAGCTTGTCCCGCTGCAAGAGCAGAAAGAAACCTTCTTCTATGATCACATGATGTTGCAGTAAAAGTAGATATGAAATCACCCACTTCAGTGTGGCAGCCTGCAGCTGTCCTCAGAAGACTTCGGAGAAAGTTTGCTATTGCGATGACATCACCTCTCGAGGTGGCGTCCAGTCTGTGCTGTAGGCATCTGTGCTTACTCAGGTGGACTGCCAAAAGAGCTCTGTCACTGCCAGGCTGTCAGTAGGCCTCACACTGGCACACGCACACACAACAAGACTCATTCTTTATACATGCTGGTCTACACACAAGACGTTTCTGTCGCATGTCTGTCCCTCCGCTTTGTATACATACACACACATACTCGCTGCAGTGCACTCAATCTGTGGAACACATCTCCAAACTTAAGTAACGATGCCTGCAAAGCATAGTGTGCAGCAGTCAAACAATTATCACTCTGACAGTCCAAGTTCCCAAACCTGCCAAATAACCAAGTCTTTCCCTCGCACCCATCCAATGCCCCAGATTCATTTCCTCTAACTCGGGCTGATCTTCAGAGACAAAGAATGAGTCACCAACACAATGTTTGTTGCTCAGATAAATAGCAAACTAAAACAGAAAAGGATCATGCAGCTGCTGTTTGCACCTGAGATTACATATTGTTGACTTGGAAAAAAAGCCAAATGTGCATTTCAGTACACTCAATTTGCTCCAAACAAGCTTCCTTTTACTCACGTGTCTACATAATCTTCACTGGAGTATCTCAAACAAGAACATTTTACACACTCCCATAGGTTCTCCAGTTATCTACAGTACAAAACACTTGCTGTATAATTCCACATTCACCAAAAGAAACCAAAACTATTTACAAATTTTAAAGTTTGTGATCACTGTTTATCTCAATGACCATCTCTCTCTCACACACACACACACACACAAGCAGACATCAGTTTAGATATACTACAATACAATGTAGTATATTCAAGTAGCCGTCACCAAGTTAAAAAGCACAGCCGTTTTGAGATCATGTCATGAAACCTGAATCTACGCCCAAAACACGCAGTTGTAGACACATTAGTCCCGGCATGATGCACGTCTAAAGAATACAAGATAAAACTGCCATAGCAGAGTTACTGTTGTATATTTGGCTTTAAACTGCATTTCTTTGGCCTCAAGCTTCCTCCCACGTCTATACATTCTCACTGGCAGAAACTCAAACCCTCTCTCTACTTCAGCACCTTGGACAGCACAGCCTCCCACAAGTCCCAGCTACGATATACTGTGTACTCCCAGCAACACAGTATACAAATTCTAAGAAACGCTGTTGATGAAATTCTTACTAAACCAGTACGCAAAAAAAAAAAACTTAAATAATACAAATAGGACTCACTGACATTTCCTTGCAAGAAAGGGGACGTACATGCTTGAAGACAAACTAAACTGAGAGGATGAGTGATTTCAGTGAATAATAAAGTAAATACAGTAGTATTTACTTTAAAAGTAAATACTTTCAGTAAATACAAACATCACTCCCTGCATGTCTGTGCGTCTCAGTCAGGCCACCTTCTGCAGCGACATGCTATCTAGAGTGAAATAAGGGTGTTCAACTTGTTACTGCGGTTTGGTTGCATAGACGAATCTTAAATTAGACCTCCAGTAAATCACAACCAAGCCAACGAAGCAAAGTTGTCAAGCAAAAAGATTGAAGATTGAAATGTTAATGTCCATGTCCTACCTGATTCATTCTGCGTCGGTGTGATGGCGGTTACTTGGGTGTAGTGTCCATCAGGCGCCGCAGCACTGGGACTGACGGCCCGATCGCTCCCAGCTGAAGTGATGGGTGTGGATGTGAAGAATTCTTTATCGATGTCTGTTGTGTCGTCTTCCCCTGTTGCGTCTGTGGTCTCGGCTTTGCCCTCTGGGATGTGAATGGCGGACTCATCGATCACTTGGACACCTGATGCCAATGTCGCATCTTCGTCTGTGGTTTCACTGTCGATGAAGATGGGAGCAGCTGTCACAGGTACAGATTTGCTCTCAGTCGAGGTTTTGCCGGTCTGCTCCTCGGACACCACAGCGGGAGTCTCCATGTCCTGTGTTTGAGTTGTAGATGCGGGTTGTGTCGCGGTGCTAGTAGTCTCAGGTGTTTCTGTGGGGGTGTTGATCTCCTCCGTAGTGCCAGGTCTGGTGTTACACATAAAAGTGGTGGAAGTTGGAATTTTTGTTGGCATGCTTGACATTTCCTCGTGGCCAGGTGGAAGTCCCTCTACAGGCAGACTTATTTCTATCTCATCCACGTCGATATCGTAGTCTGGGAAGGGTGCTCTTGAGGCATCATCTGGAGTTGTTTCTGGGGAGGTGAACACTTCTTCGCTGGTCGTGTCAGGTGATTCCGTAGGCGTGTCGGTGGAGTCCAAGGTCATCTCTGTGGTGAACTCAGAATCTGGAATAGTTTCCTCTGTCTTCCCCACAGCAAACATGGGTTCTGTGCTTGGAAATAATTCTGGTATACGGACATCTGGTTGGACTGTGCCAACCTCAATGACAGATTGATCATCTGCGTCATCTGTAGTCTCGGACTCTGAGGGTTCTTGGAATGTGTCGCCTCGGAAATGAACGGTCTCCTCCTTTGTAAAAGTTTCACTCGCAAAGTCACCAAGGTCGTAATCTTGGGTGAAAGTTGTCATGTCATCAGTATCGTCGGGTTCCTCGCTAATTGTGGGAGCGGTGGTGGTAATTAACTCTTCTAAGACTTCAGGACCCGATGGAGTGGGGCGAGGTAAAGACATACTGGTTGAGAACATAAATGGGGCATTCGTGGGATCTGCGGGGTGTGAAGATTTGTCGTTTTCTTCGTCGAATACCGTTTCAGATGATAAAGCCGGAAAGCTACTACTATCCTCGTGGGGAGGGAGGAGAGAAGCCGAGATCTCTACCACGGACACGTCCACAAAGGAAGTTTGGTTGATCACCTCGCTCCTTCCTGTAAATCATTCAAAGTAAGAGATATTTACCAGTATGCACCAATTCTAGCTTAGAGACATACTATTATAGGATTACGTTGATCACTTCACCGTAATCAAGGATTAGACATTCATAAATTACAACAGAACACACATGGACAGGTTATTATTGAAGCCAAAGTGGTAATAGAACACAGCCGTCCTGTAAGTGTAACAGTGCACATGAAGGCTTTCTGAGAAATTCCAGTGTAAGGGAGTCTCTCAGCTCTTACTGTTGTTTACAAGGAGCACTAACATTTACTCATGATATGTCCAGGAAGATAACGACGTGAAGTTCCAAAATAAAACACTCAAAAACTCACCATGGCTTCGTAAGTATGGGAATGTTTGGCAAATAAACAGAATTATCAACCTGCGCATGTCGTTAAATTCCGTTCCCGTGTTCCTTATGTTCCCCGTGTACCTGGTGAAATACGATCCTGTACTCATCTATCATCACCAGTTCGTAGAAACCGTGCTTATTTTGAAACTGTACCTTTTTTTAGTGCAAAGACAAGAACACTTTGAACACTTCTCTAAACATCCCCTAATGTGCCTGAAAGCATTCCCATCACTGTTAAAGGGGATTAAACAGGATATAAACCTTTAGAACTCCAGTGTTGTGGTTTTTTTCAAGTTGCTCTAAGCTTCCTTGTTTTCAGTCACTCTGTGTGCTCTGTTTTTGTTCCTTTAATGTGATTACAAGCATTTTCCTGCTGCTCGGTAGTGTCGGTTTTTCAGTTTCTTTTTGACCTCCTCAACGATTTCCTTGAACGAGCCTCCTCTTCTATCTCCGAAACTCTCTTTCGGTTACTCGCACACATAAACAGCAGTATAAACAGCTTCACCGAGCTTCGCTTTCCATGCTGGCACACGCAGATTGTGTAAAGCAGCAACCAGCTGTTGACCATTACGTACTGACCCTCTTTCTTCCTGAAACTATCTCTGATGTAAGGTGTGAGACACGTTTTTCCCTAACAGGGAAAATAGGGGCTGCTCTGTTCAAAGCGGGGGGAGTGCATTATCTCACTGATGTGTCGAGCGTTTACTTTGTTTTGTTCGGGCTAAACCAGAGGCCAATCGGAGTCCAATTATTCCTCCCATCCCTCTGCACTCACTCTCTCAGCCCGAGTCGTTCTGTGTAGTCTACCTGACTGAAGTTTACATAATATTTCTTATGTGAGATATTATTGTGGGAAAGCAGGAAGTGATGGAGTGAGTCTCACCAAACGAGGGTACTTGAAAAGCACTTAGACGGGGGCGTTGCTACAACAGGACGGAGAGAGCTGACATGAAATACACAGAGCAGGAGGTGAGGGTGGCCTGTTTGCGTGCCCTCTGAACTCCGTGGGGACTTATCACCGCGAGCGTTAGCCGTGACTCGGGGGCCAGTAAATGGCCCGGCAGGGGACGGCTTATCTGTCCCAAGCTCTCATTTGTAAAGATGGAAAGGCCAGGCCAGGGGTCACCGAGGATGACTGGATTTAGAAGTCCAGCGGTAGCTTTGTCCATTATCCAAACGTCTGCTCTGATAAGTGCGAGTGAGAATGACAGAGGGCAAACTCTGACAGCGGAAATAAGAGGAGAAAGGCAAAAAGGGAGGAAGATAGCGGGACTAAAAGGGCTGACGGGTGTGGTATTAGTCACTTTTGCTATTTCTCCCAGTAGCTGCCTTAATTTGTTTCTTGTTTTTGCCCCAGGGATGCTGATTACCCAACAACCACACATCAGAGGGATTAGTCTAATTGAGTCTCACTTCCAGTGAACCATGAAGTGTCACTAATAGAGATTATAAGGTACCGTTTTCCTTCTTCCTAAAGTCAGTATGCGCTTACATGCACAAACAATTCTTAATGGCGTCTCGCACTCCAACACGAGTGGCAGCGGCATCTTGATAAGGTCCCCGATCAAGACCCTTACCCTAACTAGTAAGTGGGCCTTGTATGGTTACCTCTGCGGTCAGTGTGTGGATCGGTGAATGTCTGGGAAACAAGTGTTTTAACGGGGCTCAGGACTAGAAACATGCTATAGAAAGGCAGTCTATTTATCATTTCCTATTCATTTTATGCATTTTTGTATCTACCCTAATAAACATTAATGATTCATACCAGAGTACATACATAAGAGTATCCTAGCATATGTAGAACAGTGAATTCAGCTAGCAGAGGATTTCTAAAACTGAAACAAATTTGCACATTAGTTTGGCTTAATTACAATCGGGTCTGTAATTACTTTGATAAATATCGAAGACTGCATCTATAAATCTAATAAATGAATAATAAATCTTATACCAGACGGTGACCCGCTAGAAGGTTTTACATCAACAGGACAAAGAAACCGACCAACACGGACAAGAATACAAAATATCCAAAATGTGAGACGGTGAGATCAGCCAGACGCTTAATGCTGCAAAAAATGAAAATAATTCCTCCGCTGAAGGATGACGGGAACATGAAGCGAAGGATTGTTTAAAGCGGAGACCGGTTTTACCCATGTTTAAATGTCGGTTTGGTTCGAATGAGCGAATGTGTACAGTGGTGCAAAGAAGCAGAAAACCAAAGGGTGGGGGTGCAGAGGCTATACCCCGAGGAGATGAGATCATAGCTCCTCGTGGTCCAGGCCTGGTTTTGACAGGAAATACAGGGTCTGTGCCTTCAATCACCGTCTGTCTTGTATAAACCAAAATATAAACACGCACAGCACGCGTCCTCCATGAGATCAGTATGCATAATAAGGACAACAACGCCCCGTAAGCGAGTTTACCTTTAAAGCAATAAGCGCCCAGCTTATTAGAGCGGTCGGGGAAGCCGGTCTGGTTTCTGTAGCGATACATGGTCCTGACGCCAAGCAGACCTCCCCCACACTGAACTTTGGGCACAGCGACGGGATAGCGCGCGCTGCCGTCGGACAGCCAGCCGTAGTCGCATCGGTCCAGACCTTGTCGCCAGGCAGAGTGCAGCTGACCAGGTGATGCCAGGACGGCTTTCTGTTTCTTACACTGCTCAGCGGCCTCCTCAAAGGTCATCTTATGGCTGACAGGAGCATAGAAGACCTCACCTGAGGTAAAGAAGGCAAAAAAAAACACAACATCAGCTGAGACTTTGTCTTATAAGTGAGCATGGTAACAGAAATCTCAAGCAGTTCACCCAAATTATGCAGGACTGAATTAAGTGCAGCACCGCCACATGAACTCATAGACAGTCATACCACGTCTCATCTGCAACGGTTTGAACCCAGAAATGATCTTAAAAGGCATCCTTTGGAATCGCAATCGTAAACTAGACATGTTTAGACCATTCTGACCTTTTAGTGGAGACGTAGCCAAATAACAGCTTACAAAAATCACAGCTGTGCGAGGCACGCGCCCAAAACCTCTCCCACCAATCACATTCAGGACAACAGTAGTTCATTCATTGCTTTTATTCTGAGGTGGGATAGCAATGCTGACAATGTGCCTGGCCTGTCAATGAGTGTGTGTCTCTTCAGGTCATTAGGTTGGATTGGAGTGTGTGTGGTAGCTTACTGTCTTTAGTTCTGTTACTTTTTTTTTTTTTTCGTTCATATTTCTATTTGCTTACATGAAAACCAATGAATCAAAGAGTATGGGGGGGGAAAAAAAGGCGCCCTAAATTAAAACCAAACAACATTTCTGAAGAGGGTGAGTACGTGTTTTCATGGAGGCTTGGGTGTAACTCAGCCCACGGTGGCTTTGTGTCCCATTGATTTACGGTGGCATTAAGATTAGGACATCGTCTTCGCTTTCCTCCCTCTGTGAAACGGGCAGGACACACCAGACACACCACTGTCAGTCCCTCTAAGGGACACAGATGCAGCTCAGCACCATCTGGCAAAATGATTGTTGACATTAAAAATTCTTTTCTGTAAGCAAACTCTCATAATGTAATGTTAGTACCTGTAACATATCTGAATATTTAGTGGAGCCTAAAGTTGATTTCCAAACTTATTTTCCCAATTAGATATAAATGATGAAATAAATGCATGTATAGTTACTGTACTAAACACCCAGTATCAGATAGGGCTTAAAATAATTACAGATAAAATATAATGTGCTATTATTGATGGATTTAATAAGAACACCTACAATCTGCTGCGAGCAACATGTCAGGAGTGCGACTAGGGTCAAAGACGTATAGTTTTTGGAAGATGTATCTGTATCTGGTGGTGTGGTGATGTGTTCTCTGGCTCAAACTTTTGTCTACATGTGCTTCATTTATTACAACACAAAGGATTCACTAATCTTCATGTCTAATTGCCGTCGTAACCGCTGATAAAAACAAGATTGAGGAGATCACCTAATGAATTTATGTGATGTTTTTATGTGTGTGTGTGTGTGTGTGTACAGTATATGTACGTGTCCTGTGTGCATGGGAGTTTCGCTGTGTGTGATGTCGTCAGCGTTGGCAGTCAACACATCCTGGAAATAGAATTTGTTTCCGAACATGCTTTAATTTGTGCGCTGTCACCGAGTCTGTGAGCCACGGAGAACAAATCCCAGATCGGAACGACGGCTGACTGGAATTTAGACGGGTCGGAGGTCAACTTAATAAGTTCATGAAACACAAGTAGGCTCGAGTCTGTCAGCAGTGTCGGCGTGGATGACAAACGGACGGACGGACGGACGGACTGCGCAGCGTGCTGGCAGGGAATCGAACACTTCCCCTCAGCGGAGCCAGAAGCGTTTAGAACACTTACTGTCACATTTTTGGCAACTTTTTTTTTAAAAACCACTGTGGTCAAAGTGAAATTCTTCATTTCACTTTAGAACCCTGATGCTGGCAGCCTGTTTGTCACGCTCTATTAAACCTGATTTTGATGTACTGGAACTAAGGATAAAATGTATAAGAGCTCCCTTTACTGCACCCGATCATCGGCTGCTGTAACGTTTCTGTACGTGCAAAGTGTTGCGCTTCCGTCTTACCGTCAAGTTTGTCCGCATAACAGAATACATCGTAGGTCTCAGTGGTTTTCCTGGTCCCATATGACCTCACGCCGGTGTTATTTTTTAGGTTGCCATAGCACCCGGGCCTGGGCTTCGTGATTGGGTATCTGCAAGAAACACAGATCAACGGAGCAGAGTTTAGAAAAGCATTTTAGACGTGAGGCGAGCCGGCAAATCGACTGCACCCTCGCGTCCACCGACCTTACTGTCTGGTCGGCGATCCAGCCGGCGTCGCACTGATCGAAGCCGTCCTCGTGGGCCGCTTTCAGCTGGTCCGACGTAGCAATGGTCGCCCCGATGTCTTGGCAAGTCTGGATAGCGCTCTGGTAGTCCAAGGTGTACCTGTCGGCGCTCGCTCGATAGTGAAAGACAACACCTGGCGAGAAAACGAAGACGACGTTTAGCGCTCGAAAATGAAACACGAGGAGTATTTATAGCGTTTAACATACTGATGTGAAACCCACAGCTGTAATTCTATCGCTATAAATTACGGCAAAGCGCACATCATAAGTGAAATAAATGAGGTTTTTAGCTCTTTGCAGCAAAACCATCAGAATGAGTTAAATGTTCCACAGTTCACCACAAATGGTTGACAACTGTTGACGACGATTTCATGGCTGTGCAGCGACCTTGAGATTCCCAAATTTGTGGACAGTAAACAGGCAGGGACAATATGATTGATGGGGCTAATTAACATTGAAACTAACTGGAAAGAGCTCGTGCAGATTTTACACCAGCGAAAACCAAAAGTATCCCAGCATCCCCCCCACCCGTCTTCATCCAAACCCCAAAATCACGAGTTCAGTCTCCCACCACACCTCTCAGATGGCAACAAGGGATACAGAACGCACGGCGATGACGCGAGGATTTGGGAATATCAAGGGAAGCTGCGTTTGGAGTTGGAGTAGGGAACGGTTTCTGTCCTGTGGACTCGTCCGTAGGCTGACTTTAAGCCTTTTGTAAAATGCGTCCTTGGATGAACACTGGCATTAAATCATTAGATTGGAGCAGGAGCGTACCATTTCAGAACACCAACCACGGAGAGATCCCATCTCACCCTGCACAGCCTCTAAAATAAGAACTACTGAAAACTGTAGTTACTTGGTGTAACTACAGGGTAGCTCCTCCTATCAAAGTAAGCAGGAGGGCGCGTGGTTATCTATAATATTTACATATCCATCACCACTGGCATTGCATTTCGCTCTTTGGTGAAGCCAACCCTTCTCTCATTACCCTTAGAGGAGCCTTTGACTGACGCAGATGGGACGCCACGAGGCTCTTACCGTTGACGTCGAGGTTCACCGTGCCCTGGGTGTCCTCGATGCCGTACATGACCTCACATCGGTACGTGCCAGCATCGCTAGCGCGCAGCTTGACCATCGTTAGCGAGGCGTCGCCGACGTCCTCGGGATGGCTGGGCACCGATACGCGGTTTCGGTAGGCGGG
This sequence comes from Brotula barbata, assembly GCA_900303265.1. Taxonomy (NCBI): domain Eukaryota; kingdom Metazoa; phylum Chordata; class Actinopteri; order Ophidiiformes; family Ophidiidae; genus Brotula; species Brotula barbata. Next base: position 13,929 of record OMNV01000550.1, read on the forward strand.
GCCGATCTTGATAACGCCATTTTGTGCCACCAGCACTATGGATTCCACTTCTCCTTCTATTTTGCTCCATTTGATACGCAAGTAGTCTTTGCTGAAAACAGCTGTTCCACCGGGGCTGATCGCTGGTGCTGAGGTCGGGATGGTGGAGAAGAAGCACGGCAGGTTTACCTTCCCTGAGAGGGATCCGGTCACCGGCCTCATGATCAATAACGACTGGGAGGCTGAAAGACAAAAGGGGCTGATTGAAGCCAGTTTGAATTCACTTTTACCAACATTTACACACATTTGCATCTTCGCAGCTCACTCCCATTCTTATATAACGCAGGCATGTCATGAGTTCCTGTTTTGAAGTTGAAGCTGCTCGAGTCATCTGTGTTCGGAGGGTGTGACAACTACACCCAGACGAGTCAAAGCAACATTCATCACGGCCTGAAAATGACTCGTGGAAAGTCAGTTCTCATCCTCAAAACGATGGGAGTGGGACAAAGTGAACGTTAAATGTAGTGTGTGTACTTGGAGTAACAGGTAACGGGTCGAGCGGGAGAGTCATGGTTGCATCACCTCACTGCCTCTGCGCACGTTAGCGACCTTTTCAAATAAACCATGCTTTTACACCGCCGGTCTTACTGATGATGACAGATAGACTCACACAGAGCGGGCTGAAATACTTCATCCGCCTGCCTGGGGCTGAAGAGTAGTCTGTCTTTCACCTCTCATAACCTCCCACTCTATTCTCAGCAGAAGTCTTATTTCTGCCACCTACATCGCAGCACAGAATCAGGCCACTTCAGCTTCGGTTCCTCCAGCCTCTGACTGTGCTTATTTCGTTTTGCTTTCAAATTGGAGAGCAGTTAAGATCGGCGGAGAGTCCCAGATACATACGTTTACAGAGCGCGGCATCAAAATGTATCTGGAACAACTTGGGGCTGA
>OMNV01000553.1:7131-18945 GCA_900303265.1 Brotula barbata
TGGCTTTGAGAACCCTGTGCCAGAGGGGGGCAAAGTCACCCTGACCTGCACCAGTACTGGCAGCAAACCCCCCGCCAAGCTCCGCTGGTTCCGGGGAGACCAGGAGCTGGAAGGTGAGACATATGGTCTGTGTGTGTGTGTGCGTGTGTGTGTGTGTGTGTACTCTGTTAATGTAGAGTGGTTGCCTTTTGCTTTTTTATCTCTCTCTGCTACCCAAAGATAGCACGTAGTCACCATACTCCACCCTTTGTATGCGTCTGTCCGTGTGTGTGTGTTTGTGTGTGTGTGTGTGCTGACATACTGAACCTGCGTGCCTTTCAGTGTTTGAAAGCACAGCAGTATTGTTGTTGTCGACTATGTAGAGTAAACACAGCATGCACGCACACATCCAGAGACACACCGATTCACACTTGCAATAAGCACACTGATATACACACATTTGAAATGAATACACACGCACAAATACACACAAGCCACACTCGCACACACCCATGCAATATACGTGCAATTTACACACATTGATAAACACACACACACACACACACACATTTGCAATAGATAAACACACCTGTACAAACAAATGCAATAGCCATACTAACACACACCCATGCAAAACACACATTGATACCTAAACATGCAATACACACACACACACACACTATAGCTGGCATTGTGTTTTATTTGCTTTCTGCCTATTGTATGATACAGGCAGCCAGGAGGAGAATGAATAGAAGGGAACTGAACAATCTCTCTCTCTCTCTCTCTCCCTCCCCTCCCTCTCTCTCTCTCTCTCTCTCTCTCTCTCTCACAGATACTGTGCCCTATAGCCACCAGTGAGTCACACACACTCCTGCTCCTTCTGTGCTGAGACTTTACTCAGGGTGACACACACATCTGCAGCAGTTAGTCTGTACCTGCATAACAAAGTGAACCTGACTCTAAGGACTCACTGAAACAGGACCCACAGAACGGACAAAGAGAGAGAGAGAGTGAGAGAGAGAGAGAGAGAGGAGCTGACCATCGTCCCTTGTGCCCGGGAACAGAGGCAGGATGCTGGCTAAAATCCTTGAGGACATGTGGGTGGAGCCGGAGGTGCTGGAGGCCCTGAGCGAGGAGCAGAAGAGGATCCTCTTCCTGAAGATGAGAGAGGAGCAAGTACGCCGCTGGAGAGAGAGGGAGGAGAAGGAGGAAGAGACCGGACAAGACATCAGGACAAAGAAAGGTAGAGACGGATGGAGCTTTGATTATTTTGGTGAAATGAATGCAGAGTGAGTGTCAACCAAAAAACAACAACACGGCCTAACAGAGCATCAGTGATAGGAGGTGAAGGTCAATATTCTCTCAACGGTTGATGCCAAATATCAACATCATCAAAAGCACAATAACGAGGCCACAATCACATGGTGGTGTTTTTGAAGGTGTTATCAGCTGTTATCAGGCGGTGCTGTAGAAATACCAGAAGTCGTGTTTCAAATATCATCAGACCGTGTTTACTGTTAAACAGCTCATAAATGAAAGACATCAAAATAATGACCTGATTGGCCTGTGATGAGGTTGCTCTTTCATTTCCTGGTCCAAATCTCCTTATTCATTTTAAGGGCAAATCTAAATCATTTTATTCCAACTCTACTCTGAACGAAGACATTTCTAAGTGTACAAAGTTTAATCTCTCAGCCGATCTGTTACAACATTATTTAAGTCACTCTGAGCTACAAACACACTAACACACTAAACACTAATTTAATACAAACTACTAATCAGAGTTCATACCTCTGCCAAGGCTGAACTACTTCCATACAGAAAAGTCCGTCAGGGTACAGAACCCACAACCTTTACATGCAGCTCCATTCTTCATAATAATATCTGGATTACATGGATGTTCAAACTTTGATTATCAGTCAATTAAGTCAATAAACTGATTCTTAAAAGGTCACAGGTGACTGAAATCGACAAATCAAAATGTGCTTACTCTGACTAACAGACGTGGATAATGGAACCGTAGTCCGGGTCAATCGGGCACGTAAACATTGTAGTTGGACTAAGACGCCTCAGATTCATATTTCACATAATTTACTTTTATCTTCTCACTCTATAGACCTCAGCTCGAAATTGTGATTGTTTTTATGAATTTTATACAAACCGTTATTTAAGGTATTATGGGATTAATTTGAAACTTCCTGCATCCAATTTGGCCTAAAATTCTGACGATCCTTTTCTGTTTTTTGTCAAATTTAAATTAAACATGGACTCCTTATCCGTGGTAACGGAGGAGAAAGGTTTGACGAGTCTGCAGACGGTGTCACTGTATCCACTCTGAGTCACTCTGAGACTCCTACACGTATTACTAATGCAGTGACACACTCTAAGGTTTCTAATCCCAAATACACTCACTTCACTCTCCAAACACTCTCCATCATTTCACCCATCCATCCATCTACCCATCCATCCATTCATCCATCTATCCATCTATCCATCCATCCATCCATCCATCCATCGTCTATTCAAGCTGTCTTATCAGATTCAGACTCTCACCCCCACAGCACAAAAAGTATGTGTGTGTGTGTGTGACTGAGCGCATGTGTGTGTGACAGAGTGCCTCTATCAGCGCCACTCCAATCACTCCACAGCCCTGCTGAATAGGATTGAGTAAAGCCTGTGGTTTGGGGCGTCTCTGTGCTTTAAACCAACTATTAAGTTACCCTTTGTTTACCCAATCTCTGCTGTGTCACCTGAGAGGCTACTATGGGAGAGTGTGTGTGTGTGTGTGCTTGCATTACACAACATACAATGGAGATTGATTGTTTGCTCTCCAGACAATGTATGTTGAAAAGGGGCTTCTAAAATAATACAAGCACACACAGACACACAGACACACACACACCACATATAAACAGCAGGACATTATATTTTCCATTATGTCACAAATACAATAGTGGAAAGCTGACATAACAGAGATCACTATGTTGACTGGAAACCAGTCCGAGTGTACTACTGAACAATCTGTATAATGTTTGCGTGTGTGCGCGTGCGTGTGTATTGTTCAGGTGTGTCTGAGTCTTCCGTGAACAGACTGAGTCATCTTGTTTTTTAAACTCGTGTACATTTTGTTTAATCACATGCTCCTATAAATAAAACGTGACTGACTGATCGATTACTTGAACCAAAGTCTGAGAGAGCAAAGGGAGGAGCTTTGAGTGAGGGAGGAGGAAGCCGAGCACCATAGTGTCTCCTTCTCTTTCTACTTATATGACAGCACCACCTTCTGGATAAAAGCTGTAAAAACATCTCATGTCACTGCTGCTGCTTTCAGCTTTAACTTCTCCTGTAAACTCACAGATTTGGCTTCTCTCCTTTTTCTTCTTTGTCCAGTTTCCAGTAAGCACGTCAGCTGGCTGCTTGGTCGGGACGGAGACGTGTACGTCAACGTGATCGGGGACATGCAGGACTTCAGGTCGTCCAAACTGCTCCAAAGTCTGATCAACAACAGGTAGAGACAGGAGACACTTTGACTGACTGTTCCTGACTTACGTACTGCTGCAAAAACTCACCATACACACTTTGGTTCTGATCAGGTCAGAACTGATCGTATTAACTGATCGTCTTCCCAATAAACTGACCTCTATGACATCACAAAGGTCACCTTAGGGCTGTCTCAATGCAATCATTAGTAATGAGTTGTTTTTAAACTATATAACATATGGAGTCATCGTTGTTGAATTCTGTACATTATAGTACCCTGATAGTTCATGATTATCCCATAATGCAATGCAGGATGGAGAGGAAGGCGCAAATTGGGGATTCGTACATTGTAGTAGTAAGCAGTCATATTTACTAGACATGCTCCTGCTTTGTATTAGTACATAGAGTACACTGTGTAGTATTGTGCTGAAAACTGCTAAACTAAAGCTCTCCAACAGCAAATCAGACCCCAAGCCCCCACCCCCGACTTCTAGGAGCGGATTTGGTTTCAGACTTGTCCTAAAGTAACCCACGTGATGTCATAGAGGTGAATTCCCCTGACCTTTAACAGCGCCCTCTACAGCCTTAAAGGCTTGATAAAGGAGTCTGACGTGTACAGTCAGCAGTCATTCTTCAAAGAGCCGCTTTGTTTTGACTGAACCGCTTGGGATCTTAAATAAAAATGATTCCTGTAAACAAAAAAACAAATAAATAAAACCGTGAAATTTGCAGAGAGGTTCTCTGAAATAATGACCGTTACCACACTCTCCACTGGGTGGCACTGTAGCACTGGACATAGAAAGGGGGACTAGAAAGAATAGAAAGGGCCGTAGTTACTGTCCTTAAGCAGAGAAAGTCCCTCCCTGAGCTGGGGTTAGAGCTTCACAGTCTGCACGAACGAGAGGACGAGCAGCCAACAGAGCTGGAGGTCTGATCGAGGAGAACGAACCCAACGTCACAAATAATGTTCGCATTTACGCAAAAATTCACGTGAAAGCAGGGAACACAAAGGTATCTTTATCTGCTCAGTACAACGTGCCTCTGTTGAGTTTGGAGTTGGAATAAAAATATTTGTGGCTTTTGTCCCTTCACACACGACGCTGACAGTAAATAGGCTGTGTAAATTTTGTATTTTTCCCATCAGCCTCACGGTGAAGCTCTTTGATCAGTTTGAGGAATTTAACCGCCGGTCATTTTGTTCACACATTCTTGCACGCTGCCTAAAACAAACAGTGGACCAAAGACTTTCATCCAGCTAACAGCCTCCTCGTCACAATTTGATTACAGAGATTATTTGTCAAATGACCAACTGGAGGATTGATTCAAAGGTTGGGACGTGTGTCCGGGACTAAAAATGGACGTCTTTGTCTTCCAGGCTCCACAGCGATAATATGAATGGCATCCAGACTGGAAGAGAGGCCCAGCAGCTCAGCTTTAAAGGAGACGTCCAGCTGCCCCTCACAGATGTTACTGTGAGTCTATGTGGCTTTAAAGTGGGGGGGGCTTAACTGGCCACTGATTGAATTAGAGACTGTACGAGAGACGCCGCGTCCATTAAATTGTGTCCCACTGAAATGCAGGACGACCAGGAAATGCTAAACGAGGCGTCATCCGAGGAGGAGCTGGACTCCTGCAGCACTGAGGACGACCTGAGGTACCCCGCCGAGGACAGCGACAGTGAATCAGGCAGCAGCTCGGACAACCTCAGCGACTGGGCTCCTCTTTACAGGCCCCATCTCAGTAGCCATGGCAACCAGCCGTCACTGAAAGCCCCGCTGTCAGACACAGAGACGGCCCGCCCAGAGAGCAGAGGTGAGAAAACAAGAGAGGAAGAAAGAGGAGGAGAGAGAGACGCGCTGAAGATTTAAGGGCTTTGGGGCTAAAATTGGTTGTAAATGTTTAAGGGGTCGATGAGGCCGAGATGAATTTGTTGTTGCACAAAGATGAAGGAAAGATGCAAAGATAGTCATTGGAAAGGCGTTTCTCCAAACAAACAAATCAGGAAAGCATTCAAGGTCAAGGTTCACAGGATCACAAAAATGTTAAGAAACCAAAAACCTCATTCAGAGAAAAGTGATTCTTAGGATCCTCTTAAGATTAAATGCTAAGAACATTTTCTGCCTCTCATGCTGGTAACAGACAATAAAAACCCTAATATACAAATTATATGAATTTCTATTTGGACTGAAGCGTCCAAAATTCTCACACATACCAAAAGTATAAGGATTAATTCTGGGGGAGTCTGCATAAAATAATCTGGATTAAAGAGAATTTTAAGGGAATTTAAAAATGCCATAACTTTACATTTAATGGTGCATTTGTCTTCTTTAATTCATACAATTTTCATGGTTCTATGATGAGGATATGAATTCTTATGAAGCATTAAACAGTGATGAACTATATGCACGTTTTCAGGGCAGTGGTTCTCAAACTGTAGCACGAGTGCCACCAGTGGTACACAACCGATTGGAAATTTCTGCAGCAAATTGAAACAACAACAAAATGTATGAAAATGTTCTTTTTAAGGTAAAAATACGGATATTCAGCAAACTTTGATTTGTGCCGTTTGGTTGTGTGAGGTTTGATGTTTGAAAAAGTTGAATTATTGTCGTAATCGCAGGATAATCAAAGTTTTAACGTTCGGGTAAACACACCCACCTGCACACATCTCCACGTACGATGGGTTATGAAACGTTATTTGAAGGTTTAGGCGAGTGATGGTGTTTACCTGCATACAGTCAGGGTTCCATGAGGTCACCTGTCCTCTCTGTCCTTCTCCCTCCCGTTCAGTGGACGTGCATTTCGAAGAGAAGAAACCAGAATTCGGAGGCCGAGTGGCGCAGCTCAGGATGACGTTTAACACCGACCACGCCTCCAAACCTCAAGTACCTGCAAAACCTCTCCATTTACAGCAGAGGAGCTTTGCTCTGCTCCGCCCGGCCTTCTAGGAGACCACATGACCCCTAAGGAACCAAAGAGCCTCATGCAGAGAACAGTGGCTCAGGTAGTCTGGAGCAGACCGCATCCAGGTGGAGCAGGGTGCCCAGACCTCCACACAGAGCCTGAGAGGGGGAGGGGGAGACGGGGCTGAGAGCTTTTGAACTGAAGTCCAACTTGTACATTTGCTTAAGATTGATGAGCAGACAGACAAGATAACAGACACTCACCCATCACTGCACGGACCCAGGTTCGATTCCGGTTGGCCGTACCTCCGGCTGGCCTGAATCCCAAAGACATAATCAGGCGTGCCCCCCAACGGGAAGCTGGAAGAGGAACCAGCGCCTCCTACTGGTCAGTCAGAGCGTGAGCCCTCCACACCCTGCGTCCTCCTGGGGAATCCTGACCCCTGCTGGTGAAAAGAGGCTGCTGCAGGCTTCACGTGTCACGGAAGCGGCACACGGCTCTCTGCACTTCCCCTCAGCACACAGCAGGGGGCGAAGCAGGGACAAAAGCTGTGTGTCAATTCATGGGAGCCATCTAGGCCTCCTTTAACCCCTTCAGCGCTGGAAGATGAATTGGTCATTGGTCACTTAGATAAATAGTTCAGGGTTATTTAAGGGACTTTGGATGAATTTAATTGGCCTTTTCACATGAGTACAACATGATAAAAATCTCATGGTTTCCAGAAAAGTTCCCAGAAGGCATTGCAATGAAACCAAATCATTTTGTTTATGACACAATGCAGAAGATAGAGAGCTGAAATAATTTAGAATTTCTACCTGAATAGTAATTTAAGGAAGAAGAATTACGATGGAATTGAATCCCAGTAAATTCATATTGATAATGAAAATGCACAGATTAATAATTACAATATGAAACCCGCCGCAGGCTCTTAACAATAAAATAAAAGAATTTTGTCGTCCAATAATACAGAGCACAAAATGAATAAATACGTCGTTTTAATTGGCATGTTGGTCAATGAGTCTCATTTTGTGGCCCATGGTGGAAGTACTTCATTTCCCAGAATCCTCCACTTTATTCAAAAGTCAACAAAATGGAGGCAATCACTCTGTGACGCGTCAATTGCCTTGAATTAAGAGATAAATGAAAAATCTTTGCCTGTCATTCCAGTCGCTTCAGTGGGATTTGAACATTGTGAATTTAAGTCACCTCCCTTCACCATACGAGTCAGTTCGAGCGCCTCTTTCAGCGAGAGTCTCATGTGAAGTCATGTGCGACGAGGAGAGAACTCGGATGACGTAGGGGAGAGTTTGCATTTACAGCACTTAGACCGAGAAGCGTCCTGCGTCGGAGCACAAAGTCTGCACGCTTCAAAGATAACGGCCGTGAAATGACACACAGCTAAGTTCCACGGGGGAATCAATCGGCCATTCCAAAAATTGGGAGATGTTTTGAAAGGTGCCAATTTGTTCTGGTGAAAAGATTAACAGCAGTCTGAAATGTGAGTCCATGTGACTTTGCACTGTCATGCACTATTGACCCTTCGTCCCCGTCAAACACGGAGCTGAGAGGTTCACGCCGCTCCTCCTCGAGCTCCAACTGTCCCACTAATCGTCCTCTCTCTAGTCTCTCCACTATGAGAGCGTTGTGGTCACTACGTTTGTGTGTAAAATGTATGTGTGCTCTTTCCTGTCAGGCCTGCGTGTGTGCGTGCGTGTGTGTGTGTGTGTGTGTGTGTGTGTGTGCTGACGAGAGGCCTCGGCGTCCTGTTTGAGCTGTAGTTACTGCTTAACTACTGGGTCACATGTTCCATTTACTCGCTCACTAATTCCCAGCCTGAGACCCTCAGACTGTGGACACTTTGATCTCAGTGTCGTGTTTTACCTTCCAACCTTTCATTTGTATGTTTGTAGCGATTTTATACGGGGGAGGGGCTTTGGTAACATCTGTTTTTGTTGTTGTATCCGAATAAAGTTATGAGTTTTCAAATTAGTCGCGTAAATACTGAATGTGTGTTTCTGTGTCTTCGTGTGTGTGCGGTGTTATACCCAAGTAAAAGTACTGAAAGTATTGAGTACTGAGATAATGAGAAGTATAGATATAAAATTTAATTTGTAGCGAGTAGCAAACCTGTTTTGACAAAAATACTCAAGTAAAAGTATCGAGTTTACTTCAGGTTTGAAGTTGAGTAGAAGTAATACTGCAAAAATATTCATACTTCATTAAAGTACAAAGTCTTTGAAAACATACTGAACTACTTATGGTGAAGAAGTATTTTTACTTTGTTACTTTAATAACAGAGTCCTGAGACAGAGAGAGCGAGAGATAGAGAGAGAGAGAGAGAGAGAGAGAGAGAGAGAGAGAGTGAGTAGCATATGAAAAAGGTGGAGTGAGCGTACTTGTTGACACCGTTATCGTGTATTGATCCTGACTGATCAGAAAACAGTGGATGTGATCAGACAGAGTGCTGATGGTGCAGACGGAGTAAACTGAGTCGTGTCCCAGGAAGTCAACTTAATAAAGCTCTTCACATTCCCTCACCACCTCCACACCCTCAGCCTCAGGATCTGGCCCCCCTCTCTCTCTCTCTCTCTCTCTCTCTCTCTCTCTGTGTGTGTATGTGCACCCATATATCTTGAATCATGTGACTTGCCACGACCAGTCATGCACACAGTGTGAAAAGCTCGTCTATATATAGTCGGCCAGTGTTGGGTTTCCCAGCGAAGCATTGTAGGAATCATCTTTGTCCGTTTGGAAAGTGCGTGTCATTGAACTGTAATGTTGCTGTGTTAACGCCGCTCACTATAAGAGCGTTTATTTCCCTCAGAGGTGAAATTAGGACACGGGAGGCGCTTCAGTGTGTGCTTCAATAGAGAGTGTGTGTGTGTGTGTGTGTGAGGGGAAACTTCAAAGACACTGCAGATTTTTACTTTAGGACAATAAAAAGCCACATTAGTCTGCTCTTTTTGGGGAGGATTACCAATTTTGATGAAACTTGGTGAAAGACTGGGACGCAGCGCAGGAAGGAAACAGTCCAATTTAACCCCTTAACCACCGGGAGCTGGAAATGACACAACAAGGGGAAACAGGGTTATTTTAAGGTCAATATAAGGGGACTTTTCACATAAGGAACCATCAATCTTTGCTATTTAAACCCTTAAACTCTGAGGAAACCATCATTATAACGTTTTATTGTGAAATGCCAAAATTTTTCGAACATACCAAATATCAGGATGACGAGAAATGTAAGGGAAATTATGGCATAATTTAAAAAGATAATTGAGTATACCAGATAGAAGATAAAAATAAATCTCTTGATAGCTCAAGAAGTTAGGATCCCAAAAATCTTAAAAATCACCATAGCAACCTTTAATGTCTCTTAATTTGTCTTTATTCTAGATGTGTTGAGTATTATTTCGTGCAGATTTACCCAGAATGCATCATGATATATTGGTCATTTCATTAGAGTGTAAATGAAAGCTATGAATCTGCTTTTGTCAGAGTTGAAGGGGTTAAACAGATCTACAAATTGTAAGTGAATACAGGTTAAGATGTTTTCTCCCTAGCCTGCAGGGTAAACCATCACACACGGTCACTCCATCTGTTTCTTGCTATCATAAGGGGGATAAACATGTGACTCATCTTGTCAACATTAGTTACGGATCAAACCGCTTGGAATTCAACATCAATTAGCATTTATTTATCAGTCGGTTTCATCAATAATCACCTAAAACTCAGGGACAGGAGCACACAAATCTACATCAGAGCCATCGCTGAAGAGACATCACAGCTCAGATAAAAAGGAGACGTGGGTGAGGATCACGCCAAGCGACAGTGGGAGGCCACAACGGGCTGGGAATACCGGACTAATGCTCAAAGGCAGAAAGCAATTACACATCACGAGGTGGCGAAGAAAGAAGCCGTGATGAAATATGACTGCGGGCGGACTTATCAGCACGCTTGCCTTCACTTCCTGGAAGTGCTGAGCCTTTTTCAAACCAGCACCGAGCTAAAGATTAACAGAATTTTGGATACACGTTAGTCTGGAACAGAAGAACGTGGGAAATCTGCTGTTGATCAAAAGGTGACAGTGTTTCTATCAGACAGGCAGACAGACAGGCAGAAAGACAGGTGGGGAGACAGACAGACAGGGACAGAGACAGAGACAGAGACAGGTGGAGAGGGAGACAGACAGACAGAGAGAGAGACAGGCAGGCAGACAGGCGGGGAGACAGAGACAGGCAGCGAGACAGGCAGATAGGCAGAGAGACAGGCAGACAGACAGAGAGAGACAGACAGGCGGGGAGACAGAGACAGGCAGCGAGACAGGCAGATAGGCAGAGAGACAGGCAGACAGACAGAGAGAGACAGACAGGCGGGGAGATAGAGAGACAGGCAGGCAGGCAGACAGACAGGCAGACAGACAGATGGATCCTGAAGGCGGCGCTTTGGAAAAACGGAAGCAGAAACAGTGCGGTGAATTAGCTAGCTACAAGTAGTAAAGCTACTAAGGTAACTACTTTATTCACATCAATAGCTGGTGTGAGGTTTAGTCCGTCTAGTCCAGTCCAGGATGCAGAACGTGCCCAAACAAACACTTTTCAATTACAAACGTGACCTCCGTACGTCTTCTAAAACTTCCTGCCACCGTCCCGGAAACATCAGCAGATTAAACCCCGACCGGGGCGTTTACCTTTGTTGTAGGCGTTCCGATAACTTATTTTAAAGATAAAAACTTTTTACAGACATATCGTTGTGTGTTTACTGGATCTGACAACATCAGGGAGCCAAAACAAAGTCAATGTGTTCCCGGTTTGTTCTTGTTTTCCTCAGTAAACCAGAAGCAGACCGGGTCCTTCGTAGAGGTCGCTCTATTTTCAATTCATCTTTAACAGCTTTATGGGTCAAAAGGTCAATGATCCTCTGACCCCCGCGTCACGACAACACGACTCGAGGGCAGACGAGGCCGGGCTTCGGAGGAGGCGCGACGCGGCGGTGCTTAGGAGGCGGTGCGGCGCCGTCTGCAGACAGAGGGATGAAGACGTCGGATGAGGCCTTTTCTGCTAAAAGCTGTTGTACATTTTCTCACTCCGGGGTCGCGGCCAACGGGAGGAAAAATTCACAATGAGACTCAGTGTCTGCGAGCGAACGCAGCGGCCAAATTTTCAAAGGCTCTGGCTGAGGACTGCAGGCCCGCCCCGCTCCAGCGCAGGTCGCCTCGGGCTGGCAGCTCCAGCGCTCGCTGCAGAGGGAGAAGACGAGTTTGTTGCCACAGCTGAGTTTTCTCCACGCCAGGCAAACATACGCAACTCTACAGGGGTCTGGGACAACACACACACACACACACACACACACCGTGGACAATGCATCCATCATTAACTCGGCTCTTCATCTCCCCGCATCCCTGACTCACTGCGTTTCCGTCCCTCCATCCTTCTGCGTACCGGATCACCC
>OMNV01000555.1:0-17712 GCA_900303265.1 Brotula barbata
AAAGTCCTGGCGGCGTCTGAGTATCCAAATAAAAGTTACGCACAAGGACAAAGACTCTGGCCTGGACTGCAGCTCATTCCCAGAGGCGTAGAGAACTTTTAATCTAATTGAAAGACGACCAGGAAAGACAACTTGAAACATAATAGTGCCATAGACAGAAGGCTGCCTGGCACCGCAGCTATTCATCCTTCTCAGCAGTGACTCTAAGTGTTTAAGGTCCCCGAGGGCGACATGGGTGCAGTCAGAAATGTTACAGCGAGTGACAGCATTAAATAGAAGTTTGGCTTGACGGCTACAGTCTTGTCAAGATTGACAACGGAAGTGCAACAGCGAAGACTGACAACGTCGCGGAAACAAGCAAGGGCAATTAATCGTCAAGGGTTTCCGCTCATGATGGAGTGCTGCAGATGACAAAAACAACTAAAACTACACACAGAATGCTGGAGGCGCTAGAGATGATCCTGGGGCAAGTTGGCAAGATAACAGCAGAGAAAAATGACAACTATTGGCAAAAAAGAAAAAAAAAATGGAACGGAAGTAAACATTTGAGCGATTAAAGTCTGGGATCAGACCAACACTGATTGTACTCGCAATCTAAATTGCAACCGCATCGCCTCCGCCATTCATTCCCGTCTGAATCCGATCACTGCTAAAAACTCAAATCACGAGTTTTTGTGTCACTTTAAAGGAAAATGTTTCAAAAATACAAACCGAATGATCAAAAAGCAACAAGAAAAAAGTGTTTCGCAGCCACGTTTGATATATTTCATTGCGCTCCGGATGCGGAATTGTAGATCGTGCCATAATTCAGCTGTTTAGGAAAAAAAACCACAAGTTCACATATCAAACGCCGTGTCACGTACGATTACAGGATGTTCGCCTAAATGTTCTCTAATGAAGATGAAGAGCACCTCCAAAATGATGAATCAAGCCTATATTTGCAGAGTCAAATTATTTCCCCCCCTGGGTTCAGGAGCCGCTAAAGGCCACTTGCAGCTTCAGTATTTCTCATTATTTATTGCAAATCTTATGTATTTTTGTTTTATCTAAGCCCTGGGGGCAGAATCTCCAGAATATAGAGGTGAGTGCTCTAATGGTGTATGCTGTCACGATCAGAATGTATAGTCCTAATAAAAAGCACTCTTTCGGACCACTTTAATGGCATTTTGTGTTTCCTGGAGCAGCTGCCGTAGTGTTAAACAGGAAAGCGAGGTGATGGGTTTTCGTAGCTGCTGCACGGGCTTTCAAAGTCATTAGATTTCCCCAGATGTGGCGTTGTGCAATAGCTGTTTTATTTCCTCCGTCACAACATTTATACACTTTATTTGGATGGAGAAAAAAAAGAGAAGGAGTAATAAAAGGTCCTGAAGGTGTGACATGTGTGATGTGTATTTTTCCTTTGGTAGAGGCTGAGATTCATTACAGAGGTGCTTTAATTGGGGAAAAAAAATAAATTCTGCCAAATAGATAAATAAATAAACAAATTCAAATTCTGTTGAATTGGAATATGCTGTTGTTCATGAGAGTCTAAAATAGTTCCCAGCCATCAAAGTGCCTTTCATGCTGCTCACCAGGAGGGTCATGCACAGCAGGTAATAATTTCTCTAAACTGTGTGGTGATAATTAGTAATCTCCATTGTGCAGCTGCAGGGATGTTTGCTGTCCCATCAAAAAAAAACCAAAAAAAATAAATAAATGAAAAACCCTCCTGCATCTCATCTCATTATGGCGTTCATACATGTTCACGAAAACAGTAATGACGAGACTTCATCCGCCGATAGACCGGCAACACGGTGGAATATAAATAAGCTCCACGCTGAACGGTGTGTAATCGTAATGTGACATGTTTGAATTGCATTATTATAACTGTATGAATATAATTCATTTATCCGCTGTCAAGCAGCCGCCATGTTTTCTTCGGTATAAATGAAATACGAGAATAAAAGCAATTAGGCTTCTATCTGTAAAGGACTCGTCAAGCATTGCAAAACTTAATTAAAAAGACTACCTCCATCACGCCCGCTATATCGCTGCTGTGCCAGTAAAGATGGCACTAATTCAATCACTTGGGTGGGACCAGAAACAGTCCTGCTCCCACGGAAAAACGCAGACGCTTCGCACTCATTTACGCGAGTTCGGGTTGGGTCGTTCTTGCCGCGTTGCCTCACCGAAAACCAAACAGCGTTTACGTGGAATAACTCGTGGCAGCGTTTATTTGCCCTTTCACACCTGCTGGTTGTAGCTCTTGATGTTCTAATTACGACGATGGCACCGGTGAAGATATTCATCGGTTGGAAAATAACAGAATAAGCGCAGATCGTCGGTATAAGTTCCATGGCTCCTCGCTGTAGACACTATTTGCAGTAACTCTAGTCAATTATGTGGCGCTTTCAAGTTACATCGTGACCTTATCCAAACTGACAAATGACCAATTTCTTCACACTCTTTTGCATCCCAGCATGCTTTGCCTTATTTACCGCCTAGTTTCTAAATGTCACATTTGTTCCTGTTTACTCATAGACACATTTGTTCCATTTTGTTTTTCATTAAGGCGACCGGCTGAAAAATATTCTCGTATGGATTTCGTAGGTCTGCGCTTCGGTTGCTCCAGTTTAAATTAAAAACGATGAACTGCACGAGTGTCTTTATGCATTAGGTATGCGCGTGCAAACTACATGTCATCTTTACTGGCCTCCTCTACAGCGCAGGCACAAACCATATGATGAAGTCCAGAGACGACGGGACCGCTAACTGCACGTCGTTTCAATGGAGA
The DNA here is from genome assembly GCA_900303265.1 of Brotula barbata. NCBI lineage: Eukaryota > Metazoa > Chordata > Actinopteri > Ophidiiformes > Ophidiidae > Brotula > Brotula barbata. The sequence goes on from OMNV01000555.1 coordinate 2,774, forward strand.
GACCCCAGAGTCTTTTCATATACTGGCAATAACGTTTCCAACATGTAATATGAGCCTAATTTTGTGGTCTAATAACTTTGACTGACATCTACAGGCCTCTTTAATTGCAACTAATAAGTAATTCATACTTTTCGTCTGAGGGGCACTGTTAAAAATTCCATTACCGGACACAAATTTTGCCTCAGCCACGTGGAGGAAATGGACAATAAGCAGTGAGTTATTGTTTATATGGAGAACTCTGCAGCTTGAATATCTTTGACTGACATTGATATAAACAGTCCCCTCGGCTTTGTTGGTGCTGCTGCATACTTCATTTATTATGGAGAGGATATAGAAACCAGAGTATAGGTAGCTTACCGCCCTGGGTCCCAATTTCAAGCGTAACAAGTAGGTCAGAGTCTGAGACGTATCTCAGAGCTGTCCGTGCCGTATGGCACTGTATCTCTACTGTTTGCTGCTGTGTAGGATTTGAGTCGGATGACGTTATTTTTATTTTTGGCAGACGTCCGTAAAATGCATATTCATCTTTAAGAGTACTTATAGGCAGCTCTGCATCAATAGGCACTTTTTAGACGCGCGTGTGCAAACAGATGCTGTCCATTGCATTAAGTTTGATTTCAGATGAATTCTATTGAGCCGACCTCCATATAGTTGTTTATCAGTTGCTTCCTTCAGTATCTTCAAAAACTGCAACTAAGGGAAGGGAAAGAGACAATAATACAGTTAGACCGAGGAGTTGCTACAAAAACACACACACACACACACACACACACACACAGACAGACAATACAACAATGGAACCATGCTCCAGAACAAAATCACCTTAAACAGAGAAACAAGTTAAGAGTGAGTATAAATTGAAAAAAACAAAACAAACAAAAATCTCTACAACGTGAACATAATAAAATACAAACCACGTCGTTGAGCTAAATATAGTTTAGTCCAAGTGCACTGTATGATTTTTATAGTGGCGTAAATCACAATGACCTGTAGCAACAAGCGAGGATAGCCTGGGGTTGGCAGTGTTCTTATCCCATCTCCTAGAGGTAATGACCCCTCAGAGATGCCGAACCTGCTGCGTGCACTTTTGCTACACCGCTTGGAGTTTTACCGCCCTTCCAGCTCTCACACACACACACGAGGTCAGGTTCACCTTCAGTCAGGCGTTAAAATGAAGTCCACTCCCTTACCAATCTCATCACTCACGACCATTCAGACTCCCAATTGAACACATAAAACGCGGTCTTATGAGCTCCCCGTGTCGTATATTTCCCTGTAAGTGGTTGAGGGCTAACTGGTGTGTGATGTTAATGATGTAAAACGGGGACGATGACAGGACTTGTTTTGCTTCGTGTGTTAGAGGCAATAGAAGCGATATTACAATGTGCCAATATTGTCCTTAATAAGTGTCGGTTTGCCGATGCTGCCTAATGATTTCATCAAAGATACACACTTGTAAGTGAGTTGTGTCAAGCGGCGGCTCCACTTTTTACCCAGCAGCCTTCACTGATGACACACACGCCTAAACAGACGGCAAAAGGCATTTGTGCTTGACATTGTACTTTGGTGCAGTATTCTCCGAACCAATAGGGGGCAGTAGAGAGACCAGACCCTTACATCTCCATCAACTATATCTTTCTATGCATTTCGTTGAAATCTCTCACTGTAAAAGAAGATCCATGAATCAGATGTGCTTGTCTGTGGATCATATTCATCGCTGAGATCTAGGAAAGGATCAACGTGAATCTACGTGGACAAATTGACTCATCCTTAAGTGTTCTACAGACAAACCTCCTGGCTGAACTTGTTCTCTGACTCAAAGCAGAAATATTTATGCATAGAAATGTTCCTTTCCGACGATGCTGTCTGATAAACACACTATGATGTATCCTGTATCCATTACAACCGCTGTTTTCCTGCTGGATAGTGAGCTGCTCCAGTGAAGCACAGGCCCTTAAGTGCCTTCTCTCACCTTGTTGTGTGTGTTTGTGTGTGTATTTCTTGGACAGAGGCCACGGGATATGTAAGACTTAGAGTCGATGGTCCAGTGCCCCTGCCCAAGAAAATGCCTCCCTCTCAATCACCCTATTTCAAGTGCTGTAAGCTTGTTAAGTGCAGTATTGCCCCTCTCAGTTTAATTTCCTGCACGACAAGGCCTTGTTTGTTTCATGGCTGCTCCACTGGACAGTTAACGATGAGGATTTTTAGCCAGCCGGTTTTTATTCTGTGGAACTGTGGTTGTTTTTGGCTCGTGGAGCCCTTGCACGTGAAGGTAGCGTAGACACAGCATAGTCTCATTTGCTGAAGGTGAAACTGAATCTTAAAAGAGATTTTGGAAGATTTCATTACGTTCTTATAGCCATGATTTTATCAGTTAGCAACAAGCAATCGCATCAACATGCTTTTTAACTCAATTTCCACGTCTTCTCACTTTGCGGCGGATTTTGTTTTATTCAGCTTATGTGATGTTGCATAACGCTAGTAGTGGCACGGTAACGGTTTAGTGTCTAAATTGTCTAAAATGTCAAACAAGGAAGAAATACGTGATGCAAAACTGCAGCCTTGTGACCGCCGATCAATGTCTCTTCAATCCAAGACTGGTTATTTCAGATTATATTCCATTCACCCGTGTTTCACCATGTTAACTCGGCGTCTCGTCCTGCCCGTAGCTACACACACCAAGGTCTCTCATTACAGCTGATCGGTATCATCACCCGTGTTTAACACCGTCGTGAAAATATTCCATGAAATATTTATTTTTCCCGCATTTCTTCCTCCTCTAATCCAGGCTCTCCTTCCCAGTCACACTGCTGATCCAAGCCATTTTTGAAGTGTGGATTTAGCCTTCAGTTGGATGTGCCTAGTGCATAATATTCATCGGGTTAGAGCCGCATCACTGCACATTAAAGGTTGGAGTGGAGGGAACATAAACACATTCCTCTCCGGCATGGTCAACAGTGGTGTCATGGCTATTATTACCCTATCCACCTTCCAGCCCTTATCATCATCTGCTGCGGCGGCTGCTGATACAGTTTTTAGAGATAGAGGATGTACTGTAAAGGCGGCGTGTTGTGTGTATTTGTGAAAATTAAACTGTGGGCAGAGATTGGATATGTGAGAGAGAGAGAGAGAGAGAGTATTTTTGTGTGAAATATGTCATATTTTGTAACGAATGGCTAAATTGGTGCCATTGACAATTCACTACAGCTGATTTCAAAAAGTGTCTCATTTGGAGTTTGGATGCTTTGGGTAAAATTTAACGATTAAGCACATGGTGGTAATTAATTCAAATCCGATACAAAGTTTTAACATAAAATGATAGAAATAAAATAATGTCATGCTAATTTAATTGCTACTAACTGTCACATATGTCGGAATTTTGTTTACACCACAAGAAAATCCAAAGGCTCCTTTTCAAAAATAGCCGTTTTCAAATCAGATTTCCATCCTTTTTTTTTTCTCTCAGTCTCCAGCTTTAGTATCAATGCTGGGCTCAAAGAAAAAAAATCCAATATGAGTGAGGCTCTATTGTGTGTGTATACAGCGACCGTAAGAGCACGTGAATTTCTGCGAAGAATACGCGGCGTTATACGATGATTGTGTAATCCAGTAAGTGTGTGTACACAAAGAGGATGGAAAAGGACAGAGGGAGACAGATAACTGGCATATGGTCCACCTTCACACCGCCTCTCTCAGGTTTCAGCTGGCCATGCACTCAAACGCTGTGAAGATCCAGAGTTTGCACAAAGCCCCATATATACACAGATCACGGCATCCATGAATAATAGAGTGCACATAAATTAAACATGGAAGTTGAGTTTGTGATCGCCGCTCAGTTGGCTGCTGGAGACGGCTCGTTCGCCCCTACAAGACTTAATTAAAAGCTTTGCATTTCCTGTACGGAAAACAAGAAAATGCAAAAACAAAAATAAAGAGACACCTCTTCATTTCCCAACAATCTAAGCCATATAACAATTTGCAATAGTAGCATGCTTTGAGAGAGGACAGACCTTTGCACAAGAACATCTAATAATCACCTCACCCTTGCCCTTGCCCTTCCTCCCCTCCTCTCCTCTCGGCTGGCTTGAAATGTTGTTACTCCTGATAATAATTTGAACTTGACGAGTCTGCTCAGAAGCATCGTAAATAAACGGCTTGCCTAGGACAGTGTCATCGTGGATGGAGCTTCATATTACATACAAAACACGCAAAGAATACATAATCAACGTTTGGAGGAAATGGAGGGAAATGGAGCTGCAACATGAGTCCAGCGCAACGTTACGCAGTAAGGACAGGAAGTACTATTACTAAATGAGTGAAACATAAAAATGCTCAAATCCTAAAACCCCCCCCCCAAACTGTACTCGTCCAACATGTACAGTCTCTACTTGCTGAAGTAATACAGTTGTCCTCTCCTCTGTCCTCTGTCCCCTCCTGAGCTGTGGACTCCCTTCTCATTCATAATCTGTTGTAATGCTCCGTGTTGTTCTCCCAGGTAGCCACCATCCCAGCCTCACGTTCCATCAGATGACTCACGCCTCCCCTGCTGGGACTCAGACAGGCCCTGCATTGTGCTCTGCCAGGATCTGCCCCCAGCTGTGAGTGTGCACCAGAACTCCTACAGTTCGTGACGTCTTGCTGCAGCTGGTTAACTCTTTAGTTTGTGACTGCAGCTCCACAGCATTAGACATAACAACAGGGCGCTAGCCCGGGTTGAATGATCATTATCAGGTCATCTCGATGGCTCACTGTCATCAAGTTGTGCTTCCTCGTCTTCTATGATTAACAATTATGTGCACCTTTTTGCCATTACTGATTTATGCTTAATAGCAACAACACCAAAGTGGGAACTGTGTAACTCGTCTCATCAGTCATTGTAATCCTGTCTGAATCTGCCATGTTTATAACTTGCTAAGTAACAATGCCACTACATATTTAATCTTTTTTTTTTGTGTGCAAAGCTGTCATTTATTCTCCAATTCAACGATTCAAACTGCGGTGGAATAACGGGAACTTTTTTAGAGAGACATTTTAATGCTCCAGGGCAACATAGAGACGCATTTAGAGAAGATGCTATCCGAAATACAGCACGAAAATATGGAATATTACAATTAGAATTTAACCGTAATGTAGAAAAAGTTGAAAAACTGAAACGATTGCTATCAAATGTGATTTCCTCCATATTCTTTTGAGCGAGAACTCATTAGGAGTAATGGATATTCAAGCTGTGGTCGTCCTGCCGTACGCGGTCTGTTGAACCAGGATTCAAGAGGACGTGTCTTCCCATTAGGGTCAATCTTAATTATGGTATTTCTGATATTGAGACTGACATTAAAGATCCCCTCACGGCTGTGTTTTCATGAAAGACCTGAATGAGGCTCATCAGGTCTAAGTAGGACACAGGGGATGACAGTGTGCCGGCATGTTAATATGTTCTGTGTGAGATGAGGGGGCCACAGTGTTGCAGAGATGATGATGATGATGATGATGGTGACGATGACACTCCCAGTCACGTTTACTCACTTAGCGAACCTTGTCCTCTCTTGATCAATCTTGACAGTAACAAAAACGATGAATATTCTGTAATCACGACTAAAAATTCTGATCACTTCTGACGTTCCCCTAATCAGCCCATAATAGCATTTTGAGGACAGTGTAAGCGGATAATTGAAGGTTAGGGATACCAAACAAGCTTCACGCGAAAATGGAAAATCCGCTCGCTCTGAAAAGGAGGAGGCATTAATTGAAATTGTAACTGTTTTAAGGGTTTTCAGTTTTCAATTAACGATGCATACCAATAATGTGAATACTTCAGATTTTTCACTATTTTATGTGAACAACTATGTAGTTACGAACATACAATTCCTGCTACTATGTGGTGGTGCACAGGTACGCATGCAGTATTTGTGTACCAACAAGAGAGAGCGAGATAAATAGACAAAAAGAGAGAGAGGGACGAATCACTGGTGTCATTTTAACAAATACTGTGTAAGTTTTGTTGTATTATATTGAAATTTACTCTATTCTATCTCACTTTGAAAGCATTTTGTGTTTTTGCACAATATGTACGTTGCAGCATGAACACTATATTTTACCTTTAGATGTAGTATAATCCTATATAAGTTACCAGTTTGTTAATTACGCCGCATGCTAACTATAGAATCGCTACAATAACATCAAATAGTAAATACAGCATTAGTGTTAGTTATCCAGACTAGGTAAGGCTTATAATATATTGCAGTCCAATACCACAACAACCACATAAATCACGCTACCATATATCTGCATACACATTTAAAGCTTCATGTATCACGATCATTGTTGAAGCAAACTGACATTCGTATCGGAAATCCATCAAGCATTCGTGAATGGTTTCCACCAGTTTCCACGCACTCAATCACCTGGAATGTGTGCGGCATCGTTTGGAGCGTAATTGCCGACCTTCAAATGATGCTGTTTGTTTGGAAGCAAGAGTTGAGAACATAATGATGTATCAACAGGCGTGGTGCAGATGCAATGTTATTACCAAGAACGAGGCACATGGGTGACAAAGAACGACGCACAATATGGATGGAATGTGTTTTCTGTTTTCTATGCGTGTCAAACTGGCACTGAGGTTTCTATTATACCACATTATAAAATATGTTTGTCCACAATTTGTCTAATGGCTCCTCGGAGGAACGTGAAAAGTGAATTTCTGACATTTCACAGTAATCACTTTCAAATAATCTCACTTCCTGGATAGAACAGGTTTATTTCCCCGAGGAAGCCTTTAACTCAAAACTACCAGATAAAAGCAGGATGGAGAAAGATCCCACATCTTTATTAATCAGAACATTAGGTACAAATTGTGTTCCCTCGATAGTTTACACCTGTCTTCTTGCTCTCCAAAACCAGTGTGTGTACAATGCGCCCCCCTTTGAGACGGCAGGCGGGCTCGCTGTTACACCTCACTTTGACTGTCAGAGCCTCCCTCCTTCACAGAGATTATTTTTCCCTTTTGTACCAAATGCGTGCAGCCAGATCTAATAATAATCCGGTTGACATTTGGGAAAATGTATCCTCGTTTTCATTGGAGGAAAAAAACAACAACTCCGGGGCCATAACAAAGTAGATTCCCGAATCTGCACATGCCAGCAGCAGAATGTTTAATCCCTCATGATAAGCGTACATAGATTCACCCTTTCAAGTAATTAAAAGTCACATTTAGCTCATGTTTATGTGGAGTGGTGTGTGGTCGAAGTTAAATTTGGAGGGGCAACCCCAAAAGCGTTTTAAAATGCAACGTGTTGGCCTAAAACTGCTTAGGAACCCAGCTGAGAGAGCAGGGGATGGGGATGGGGATGGGGTGATAAGTGGTCCATGAGAAGGCCATTTCCTGGGGCGAGAGAGAGAGAGAGAGGATGTAGACGAAGTGCAACTAATTGCAACAAACCCTGTGTGGCCTCTTCACACTTGATCTCTAACTTTGCTGAGGACAGGGAAAATTTGGCACGTATGACAAACACTCGCAATAATACCGTAGGTCACTGAAGAGGGGGGACTGAAGGAGCTGGGATACGGGGAAGGCTGTGGTCCAACATAACCTGCACGATGACATTCAGAAAGTCTCAGAGAATTACAGCTCAAGATCATCTCCATGACAACATATGGGCATGTGTCGTAATACTGTCCGCCAGCTGCAACAGCAACACCGTTTAAACTGTTTTCAGGAGCATAAATATAACACAGGGTTGCCACTAATATACATCATATTTTTCCAAAGTGCTTTACAACCTCTCATTCACCCGTTCATACACACATTCACACACTGACATTCGAGGTAACCACACAAGGCCCGCTTGCTCGTCGGGAGCGGTCACCCTTACCCCCGAAGCCACGCTCCTCCAATGTCTGGTCTGGATTTCCAAATTGCCTAAAATGTCTGGAATATTGCTTTGCTTTCCCGTTGATGTTTGCTGTCTACAGCCTTTATATCGCATCAGTCTGTCACACACACATCAGAATCTCATTCACACCTAAGCACAGTTTCCATTGTCTCCGGACTGCAGGAGGAAACCCGGGTTGGAGTCCAGATTTAGACTCAGCTGCCACGACAGAGAGCAGGTCATGATTACCTTTCAGAGTCAAACTATTAAGAAAAATTAGCTTAATTTCTAATCAAGTACCGAGCGTATTACTGAATATAATTGAGAGAATCTTAAATGGTAATGGGTCCTTTGCCTTTGCTGGCAGTACTTAGTGCCACACAAATTTAGCATGATGTAACTCACTGAAACTTTCACGCCGTGGCTGATAACTTGGCTACACCACCTCGGGTGTGTTCTTTCCCTTTTAATAGATTAGAGATGCTACAGTTTATGAGGCAATAGAATTTAACATGACTTTAGTACAAACAGCAGCAGCTGGATGATAGGCTTGTGAATCCAGAAGTATTTGTAGCTGTGAACAGTCACATCAAACTTTGTCTCAATAAAGCCTCCTCCGGAGAAGCACAACATCTTGATTTAGATGCAAAACGTAATCCCATGCTCGGCTGGCTCCTCCCATGAGAGCCCAGGAGATGAAGATTTAACGGTGATGCTGGGGGAATGATGCTATCTATCTGCAGCCTCGCTCCTCTCGTCACACATCACCTCTGTCGCTGTTACACACGCGTGTACACAGGCATGGCGAGCGCACGTGTAAAATAAATTCTCTGATAAAGTTTGTTATGAGGTCAGGCGGGGTTTGAGCTGGGAATTAAAAGCCTTGTTAAGGGCTGTTGGATAAATTGGAGAACTTGACTTATAATATGAACATATGGCCTTGATTACCCTACAGGTTAGGTAGAGTTGTATTTATTTGAGTGCATTCAGCGGCGGTTTGAGCTCTCCAATCATAACACAGGCTCTTTTATTTACAGCTCAAAGAAATACGGAAATACTGCGTTCTATGAAACTCGGCATGGGCACTCCATCCCTCGCACAAGGTGTGAAAGGGTTGAGGGGTCAGATTTACATTGGGAAAAGTCTTATCTTTTATCTTTAGATCCTATTTGGAGAGCTGACATTCCAGACCTGGATGTTGACTTTGATTGGCAACTTGATTAGCATTTGCTCTTGGTCTCTAGGAATCCTGAGCAACATTACCCATCCACCCCAACTGTGCTCTCTGTTCCCATTACAACCAAAGGGTGCGGGACTGCTTGGGGGTAAAGAAATCGTGGAAAATGGAGTGCTGACATTCCGGTCTGCCCATCCATCCTCCTCCTGCGTGACCTCTATCAACTGACAACTCCATTTGTTGACACAAACAAAGATTTGATGAAGTTGTCCATCGTGACACGACTCCACATGTACATGTCAAAGTAGCGCATCAATCCCACGGCCTGCTGAGCAATGGCAAATGATCTGCTGAATCCGAAGAAAAATAAGAATTACATTGGAATGAAAAAATAAAGGAGAATCTGCTCTTCGGTGTTCAAGGCTGTTATAAGTGGTGAACAACAGAATCCTGTCAGCTTGACCCAGCAAAGATCACAGAGAGGGCTTCTTTTTTTTTAACAGTCATGTTATCGGCCTCTTTCTCCCAACCATATATAAACCCTTAAGGCACTGTGACTGGCACAAAGGGAATGGAATCATCCAAAATAAACACAGACATCTCGAGAACAAAACGATAAGAGACAGTAAATGCTGGCTGCTTACCACTTTGAGAAGCAATCATCTCCTCAGCCATGGCCTATTCTTTTTCTCTTCTTTTGCCGTCGTCCTCTCTTTTTCAGTGTTTTATCTGGAGGGAGTGGACAGGAAGAAGCAGAAATAACGGGAGAAATCATGGGTAAGCTCATAAGCCACAACAAGGATCAATACATAAAGATAACAATTTGAATCATGTTGGAAGCACGCTGCTTAGAAAGTCAGAGTATTGGACGGGCAGAGGAGGGACAAGAAATCAATAGCAGAAACGGTGACAGCAGCTCGGCAGCCACTTGGGTATGTAAGCTACCTCATTTCAAAACACGCACAGCATTTATTTAGTTTCACCTGAGCTGCAGCCCACACTGTCAGCGAGTTCTGAGTCCGTGTGGAGGACTGGTATATTTTTGGTAGAGGTTCGCGATTCGTTTGTCGCCCCTACATAACGCGCACGGACCGAGATGTAGAAGGCGGCCATGAAGAAACGTGTCTGAGATGGCACACGAGAGAGCGACCGGAAGATCCCTGGCATGTCCAAAGGCCGACACAATACAATAGCATTTTTAGTTTGAAACAGGAAGAAAAAGTTTGATCCAGACTCTTTTCACTTTATAAAAAAAAATAAAAAAATCACTCCTGACACGTTGAACTATTTGTACGCCAATTAGAGCTCAAGGACGGTAGCTGTCCTATTTTTTTTGATCATTTATCTACCAAATCCCCTCATTAAACCTCAATCTGGTTCCTCACAATTGCCACAGAATATTGATGGGCAGTGAAAGGGCAGTTTTGATGAATTCATAATAATCTTTTTTTTGCCCTTGCTATTACGGAGCGGCCAAATGTCTTTTGTCATTCTGCTGACGTTGATGATTTTAACTCTTATATGACTAAAATGTGCATATTCGGTGGCACCTCATGCCTTACTTTATACCCTGCAGTGGCTAAGCACTAAGCTCCTCTTGGTAATTGGTTCAAACGTTACAGCATTTGTCTCTGCACCAGTGACATCAAGGCAAATGTCAGCGTAATTATTGTGCTTTGAGAACAAAGCCATCCTGATTGTGACTGAAATACGGTATATCATCGCATATAATGTGATTCAACAATCACTCATTGGCAATCTGTCACGGTCCAGCCTCAGGAACGTGGTCACTAATTCCTTTGTCAGCTGCTATTGTGGCTTTGCTTTTATAAGGGTGCATTATCGCACTATTTGCCACCTGGAAACACGCGGCACACCAATCAAGACAACAGTGTCTCCTTAATTATGTGACCATAAAGTGTCTTAATATGCAGGAGCATCTGGATTCTGTTATAAACATCAGACTTTCATCAGCATTTGTTCTTAACTGCCACAGCTCGAACTCCCATAATTGGCACTTTATTTTCCACTATGAGAATAGCTGGGTTGTTTTTTTGTTTTTTTTTCATTTCCAAAGCAAAAACAAGGTCATGGTATGGTTTAATGTATGGGTTGGAACAGCAGTTGATGAGTTCAAAGGCTTAAAATATGTCAAATAATACATTCTTTAAATTGTGACATTAAATAAATCAATCATGCGTTTTTTTATATGCTCTGAAGAACTTTTTTTTGCAATGTGTGTGTTAAAAAGCTCCATTGGACAATACTGGCCTCATCTAGATGTACAGGCTGTTTACTGTGTTTTGCAGTGGATGTCTTAATCCCTCTAATACAGTGTGATAAACACATTTGTTAACAGATCTGAGAAGCACTTAGGATTCTGAGAGTTCTTAATGATGTAAACTTGATAGGTTGACTGAAAAACAACAACTCTCGAGTCCCCAAACATACTGACAGCAGACTGTATCAACAACAGGAAGAATATAGTTCCACGCTCGGTGTTCATCCCTGCAGATTTGCGGCGTAATTATTTTGTCGTTTAACCAAAAATGAGTATGATTAAGAAAGATTAAACTACAAGCTAAAATAAGTCACCCTTCTGAACTGAATGTATTTTCTTTCAACTAATGATGTAATGCTAATAAAGAAGAACCAATTACTTTTCACAGCGGGAGATCTTTTATGTGTTGCTTTGGATTTCGCACATTTGTTTTACTTGTAAATACACAGCTGATTTGCGTTGCCTTACAATGTAATAGTCAGTGGTACGAGTAAAAAACAAAACAAAAAAAAAAGATCAATAACATTATGATAGCATTTAAAATGTTGATCCGAGAGACGAAAACTATAAAAATCAAGGGAAATGAGGATGTTAGACTGATACTCTCCAGGATGTTAATGCGAGCCATTTAATTACATCAATCATCTCACTGCTCCACACAGATAAGACCCTGCACTTGTGTAATTTATTAAAAGATGCTTAAATCCATTGATCTGGGCTTGAATAATCTTTTCCCACTAATATTCGCGTCAGGTGGGTCGTGAGTGTTCACCTTTCGTTCGAGTACTTCTTCTATTACACAGGAAAAATGCATTTTGTTATGGAGGTGCACCCAGTCAGACTATGAAAGATTTTTTATGTTTTGCTTTGTAATGTTTAATTCTACGCATAACTCATGTAACTTTACATACCCACACACGCCAAGGCCTGTATGCGTGGTAGAATCCCATTTTTTCAGAATGCAGCAGTTTTTTCGGAGAGGGAGTTAATGAGATTATATCTGAAAATGCCGTTTTCACTCAGTGTGCACAGCAGCAAGGGAAAATAGAATTGGATCATTATGTAGTTTTGGGTTTCTGTTTTTTTTGTTTCTTTTCTCACCTGAATGAACATACAAGAAGCACATTTGTGTATTTCAACTAATCGCCGTCTAACTAACTAATGTCGTTGGTTTAGGCCATGTTGGAGAGCAGACAACAGTCAAGGTTAATGGTGTGGAATGGTGCCATCGGTTTTCCAGCCTCTTGCGTGTCGTGCACTGTCGTGACAATTTGACTTGGCACTGCACGATAACAGGAAGTAATAAAGCGTGTTGCTTTAGAGAACTTGATGGTGATGTACACATTTCTATGCACGCGCTCGATGTGATGCTCTTTCTGCTCTGTGTGTCCACTCCATGGGCCTGTGCATCAAGCAGAGCTATGCTGACTGGTCGTTGCTCCGGGGCCTCAGTGTGACTCCTCAGAGGAAGAGACAGAGCCAAGCTGCATTAGTGTGGAAGGAGGCTGCACCACCACATGCTCCCCATCCATTCTCCTTTGTCGGCTCGGTGGCCCATACCTCGCCTTAATGAGATGCGGCAATACACACAGACACATGTACCACGTCTGCTCTAATTATGCTAGAAGGCAGTGCCATCTCTTGCGACCCCTGGTGGCATCATGTAAGTTACTCTAAAAGATTCTCTTACCAGGTTCAGAAGAATTCAGAAGAAGAATCAAAGCCGCACACAATCTGTCTCAGTTTGTATGTCGCTTACGTTTGTGTTTTAACCGTTTGACCGACGCTCTCAATGTGTGAGGGCCTAATTAGAATTTCTACATCACAAACGTTACGCGTGAGTCATGAGGGCTGTTATTTTTAAAACATTAATGCTCAGATATTACATTACATTGCAACAAATATTGCAGTGTTGCTTGCCCTCAGGGCTCCGTGTACTCCTCAGCACAATAAAGTCTGGATATAGCAGCACTGTGCACAATGAGTTTCCCTGCACTGAGGTAAAGACTTTTGATGGATGAGTCAGAGGTTCATGAGACAAATTCTTCTTTAAAAGACTAATAATGAAAGATTACTTCTGTATTAATTGGTAGTTTATAGATTGAGATTGTCAATTAACACATTGTCATTTAATGGAAGAATTAATTTTAACAAGTTTGATAAAACAATTTCTTAACGTCATAAATGTGATTCATTGTTGTAGTTTCATAATTGCATTTATAAAATTCATTTATAAATTAATTTTGTTTACTTTTCCTACTAATACGTACATCATACATACATATATACATATACAGACACACATATATGTATGTACACGACTTGTATATTGCGTTGAATTGCTCGAATTATCAACATGGTGCTCACACTGATTTTTCAAAAAAATATTAATAATAATGATTTGAACCAATTGAGGAAGGGGATGGAAGATGAGCACGCATGCATTGGATAACGCAGATGATGTCTTGGACTTGGACAAAGGTGTAAAAGCACCGTAACATTGCTCTCCATTTGAGTCAAAGCAGTGACACAGGTCGAACACCTACACAACTCCAAGCTACGACTGCAGGCCGAGAAACCGCCATCGTAAGATCTCTGTAATCGTAAAGTAAAGCATGTCTTTTCAATGTCTATTCCTTTCTCCCGCTCGCTAATGTACATTTTGTGGAGAAAATGATGGAGGACCTTTCTGAAGTACCAATCATCATTTGACACAATCCAAGTGACAGTGTGTCAGGTGTAGCCATAGAGCTCTGGCTGCCTCCCCTTGAGCTATCCATAGTGGAGGCTATGAAATATGGACACCGGCAAATTGAGATTCATCAGGCATGCTTGCCTTGCTCACTGAAATCTATATTCAATTTTGGAGCATCTGTCATGGCGATGGCAGGTGAGGCATGCTGGACAGAGAATCACTTAAGTCCTCTAAGATTATGTGTAAGGAGGGAAAGCTTTCTTTCTTCCTTTCTTTTCTCCTTATTGCCCTTTATCTTTTTCTGCTTAAGACAAAGTAGTTTTTCAATTTGGAATACCAAAACTGCTCCATTTATTGAAATAATCAAATAAAATGTATTCTCTTGTGCTTAAGGGAGTGTGTTATTATTTGGAAATCTTAGATGACATCATCATCTTTACGTGAGAGGCAAACCAGGTGACTAACGTGGGAGTTAAACTAGATTAAAGCCACAATCATGAGTGTTGCCTCAAGGAATTCAATGAATAAAAAAACATATTGCAGTCCCTGATAAATCTCCTATTTCTCCAAACATCAAGCGGTCAGTCCTCATCTATAGGGAAATTGGTTGCTCAATCTTGAATCAAAACTTGAGTTGATGCGAATATACGTTCCGCCTTCTAATTCTGGCCACAAAATCAGAAAAATCTAACCCCTGTTAATGATATGTGGATCATATATGGAAGAATAAAGAAGAAGAGAGCATATAAAACCTTCATTTCTACACCAGCAGTCAAACTCATTTTCCCCTTTTGTTCATGCTAATAAAGGTTTATAATTGAGATGCAGCAACTGGGTAATTATCCACAGAGGAAAAGGGCAGAAAGGTCAAGGTTTCATCCGTGGGGTCTTTTTTTTTTTTTTTTGATTCAAAAAGAG